>CM038676.1:234921787-235143308 GCA_021605205.1 Aegilops longissima | reverse complement strand
TGCTCAAATAAATGAGATGCGTGATATAGAAACATGTCATCCATCATGATAGGTTTGTTATTATGTATAGCATAATGGAGACTCAAATTATGTAATGCATCATGGGAAATATGTCGAGCATTGTTATTCATGGAATGCATTTGGTTCAAGCAATTATGGGAATCATGCAAAGTATGGGATGAATCGAAATCTCCTAATATGTATGAGGGAACTATGGGGGTCTCCTCATGAGCATTAATGAAAACATCACATGGAGAATATTGACAACATCCAAAACAAAGCATATTTGGTTCAATGTGATCATGGCATGACATAGTTGATGAATTGCGCAAATCATGTAAAGGAAGCATTGCAATATCGTCACAAGAAAAGCAAAAGCCAATGACCATCATCTCGTCATCTATGCCATAAGTGCAAATGGGATTTATTTTAATGGGGCATGCACAGTTACTATGTTGAGATTGAAATGATGCAATATGGGAGATCTCACTCATAGCATATGACAAGTTCAATGGATTGTCAAACATGAAGTGACCAATAGAATTTTCACAAGATGTCCTATGGAGCATATCATCACAACTAGGCAACTCAACATGTTCATCATCATATTCATCATAATAGGTAAGTCAAGGCATGAAGAAGTTTCACTAGCATGAAGCATGGTAATATGTGGGTCAACATCATGGGAGCAATCAAAGTCAAGAGAGTCCACTAGTGGGACAAGAGAAGCACCATCACCTATGTTACCTTTGGAAGGTCGCTCATGAGTTGTAGGTGAGGTGTTGAAGATCGTCTCGTTGTCATCTTCATCTTGATGGAACCATGTGGGGGGTGTATCATCGTCCACCATGGCCATCGTCGTCTCCAATGGAGGAATAGACTCATCAAGGATAGGCATGTCGTCATGTAGGAGACCTAGCACCAAAGAAGAAAACACACTAGGAGTAGAGGTTAAGTCGTTAGAAGTCATAGTGGCCTCATGTGCCGTGTCAACTACCTCACTCACTAAGTGATGTACTTTCGTATGGTGGGTGGGCAAATGGGAACCTCACATAGGATGTGTGGCACGTGGGGACGATCTTTCACGTTGGAGCATGGGGATCCTCACATGGGGAATCACGTGGAAGATCTTTCACGTTGGACGGACGGGACGAAGAACACGTGGAAGGAGGAAATCACGGGAGGAACGAGGGAAAACACTCAACCAACAAGGAATCGGTCACACAAATGCTAGATCGATGAACACAAAGGAGATACATGATTCAAGGTCAACAAAGGACGATACAAACGGTAGCCGTTCTTCTCCGTGAGGAGGTCTTGATGGGGTCCACCTAGAAGGGGGTCTTGAATCCAAGGGGGATCTTCTCCAAGAGGTCCCGGTCTCGAGGAGAAGTAGATCCAAGTGGATGAGCAAAGCTCTCACACAAACATGAGCTAAACCTAAGCTAACCCTAGAAAGGAGGGGAGGTGGTCTATTTATAGTCTAAGCCACGAAGGGGTAAGAGAGAGGGATACAAGGCCAAAGGTCGGTGGTTGCAAGACACAGCAGAGCGGTAGTACCGCTTGGGAGGGCGGTAGTACCGCTTGCAAGCGCGGTAGTGCCGCTTGGACCGGGCGGTAGTACCGACCCGGTCGCCGAGCGCAGGAGTTTGTCGGGTTGGCGGCGGTAGAGAGCTGAATTCGAGGCGGTAGTGCCGCTCGGGGGGCCTTTAGCGGTAGTACCGCTTGGTGTTGGCGGTAGTACCGCCGCGCCTGGTCTTCTTTCTCCTTCTCTTCCATGCTTGGCCTTGGTCCTTGGATCCTCCATGGTATCTCTGTTGTACTGAGTGTATGCAAGGTCCATGCATGAGGTAGTAGCCATGTCTCACATGTGGAAAGTGAAGATTCGAAGAGGAGTGAGTTCACCTTGGGTCCAATGGCGATAGTCGAGGTCTCATCTTATGTATCCTTGGGGCTTGGAGAGTGGTTGGAGTGTACATGGGGATGAACGTGGTATGCTCCGCATCATCTCCCTCCCTTGGGAAAGATCCGACCTCGGATCGTGATCCTCATCACCATGGAAACGGTTGTCGTAGACGGACTTGTAGTTGGATGAAGTTGAAGACATGGCGCAATCCAAGTAGTCCAAGGTGTCGCCGGAGTGATAGACATGCAAAAGAGCAAACACAAGAAACACTCGAAATACAATGGTTAGCGCACACAAAGTGTCCATCATGTAAGAATGAGTCCGCGCGGCAAGATTGGTCATGACAAAGCGCATGAAGCTTATCAAGATGATCTAGAATGAGATGCAAAGCATTCATGGGAGGAAATGCAATCATTGTGCACACAAATGTGTTGTGAATATGATGAATGCAACCATTGTGCAAAATGATGTCATAATGAGATGGTTTATCAATAGCATGAATATGGCAATGGATGCTCAACATGTGTATGTTATCATGCAATTGATGATGGGCAATATGATCATGATGTATGAATATGCCATCAAGAAAGATCACAACAAATTTGCTAAGAAAATGCACAAGCTCATATATCATGGATGACATGGGAATACAAGATGCAACAAGGCAATCATAATGTGAGTCAATCCATGCATAAGACGCAAATTTGTGGTGAGTATGATATGTCCATCGAGCATGAGTATGAGCACAATCAACAAATATGGAGGTGTTGGTATACCAATGCTCGATGTTGTGGCAAGAGTGGAAACCCAAGGTGCATCCAATAAGTCCGAAAGCGCCTCAATGTGAAGGTCCATAGAGCCAATCTCCAATGTCGCTCCTCCATCCAATAGATGTATCATGTAGACAACAAGAAGGAAACAACAATGAAAGAGTGACCCATCCAATATGCAAACTTGAGGATGGCTCAAAGGGAAGGAGTTCACCTTAGAATGTTCCCAAAGATGTTGGAGTCGCACATCATGTATGCCTTCACATAACCAATATGTCTCATGACGGTAATGCCTTGTGAATCCTTCAAAATGAAAGAACATGACAAACACTGAAAAACAAATGAGGTTAGCGGAAGTGCAAAACCTATCATTCGTGTGGTAAGATACCCAACAAGTGTATGCATCATGCTCATCATAAGAAAGTACAAGGAGCATTTCATAGTATGGAGGCATATGATGCAAGAACAACCAAATGCAATAGGCTCAATCAAACAAGCATGCATCACAAGTAATATGTCAAAGTCTCCAAGATCAATAAGCATAGTATGGTTGCACTCAATACAAGTGGATATGAGAGAGGCAACTAATGGACACAAGAGACAATGATCAAGATATATCATGTGAGAGGCATGAACATATATGTCATCAACCCAAGAAAGCAAGTAATAGTGGAACATGGGTGATGCAACATAGCAAGCAATCATATCGATCAAGTCAAGCAAGCTAGTAGTGCAAAGATGCAACGTACTAGAAGGAATCATGGCAAGCATGTCATGGGTGCAAATAGTGTGCATGAATAATTCACATGGCATAGCACAAGCATGAAAGCAAGATATGAGCAAAATATCATCAATGTATTGGCAGAGCATATGTAAATAGCAAGCATCATGACTCTCCCAACACAACAAGCATCAATAGCATGGGGCACATGGCAAAAGCAACAAGGATCTCCACCAAGCATGCAAATACACATAGGAGTATCATAATGGTGAATCATGGGTAAATGCAAGCAAGGGTCACAATTGCATGGCAAAGGCATAGGAGCAAGCATAACATGCAAAGTGAACACGGTAAAATGAGCATAAGGTGGCAAGTGGTAAATAGCCCATAGCCGTGTGAGAGCCAAGTAGAAGAGATGCTGTAGTCCTTGCGCAAAAGGAATGGTGGTAAGGATAGTCCACGGATCCCAAAGCATCGTTGTTCTCAAGAGCTCTGCTTTGTCAACTCATGGGATTGAGAAGTTGACGAGTATATGTGAGTACCTACACAAAACAAAGACAAAGGGAAAATTTGTGTGCGTGGTAGATGTACACATCATCCATCATGATGCGCACATGCATGTGTCGGTTAGCACAAAATATCCAATGCTCAAATAAATGAGATGCGTGATATAGAAACATGTCATCCATCATGATAGGTTTGTTGTTATGTATAGCATAATGGAGACTCAAATTGTGTAATGCATCATGAGCAATATCTAGAGCATTGTTATTCATGGAATGCATATGGTGCAAGCAATTATGTGAATCATGCAAAGTATGGGATGAATCAAAATCTCCTAATATGTATGAGGAAACTATGGGGTCTCCTCATGAGCATTAGTGGAAACATCACATGGAGAATATTGACAACATCCAAAACAATGCATATTTGGAACAATGTGATCATGGCATGGAATAGTAGATGAATTGCATAAATCATGTAAAGGAAGCATGGCAATATCATCACAAGAGAAGCAAAGGCCAATGACCATCATCTCGCCATCTATGCCATAAGTGCAAATGGGATTGATTTTGATGGGGCATGCATAGTTACTATGTTGAGATTGAAATGATGCAATATGGGAGATCTCACTCATAGCATATGACAAGTTCAATGGATTGTCAAACATGAAGTGACCAATAGAATTTTCACAAGATATCCTATGAAGCATAGCATCACAACTAGGCAACTCAACATGTTCATCATCATAGTCATCATAAATAGGTAAGTCAAGGCATGAAGAAGTTTCACTAGCATGAAGCATGGTAATAGGTGGGTCAACATCATGGGAGCAATCAATGTCAAGAGAGTCCACTAGTGGGACAAGAGAAGCACCATCACCTATGTTACCTTTGGAGCGTTGCTCATGTGTTGTAGGTGAGGTGTCAAGATCCATTCGTTGTCATCTTCATCTTGATGGAACCATGTGGGGTGCATCATCGTCCACCATGGCCATCGCTGCTCCAATGGAGGGATGGACTCATCGAGGATAGGCATGTCGTCATGTAGGAGACCTAGCACCAAAGAAGAAAACACACTAGGAGTAGAGGTTAAGTCGTTAGAAATCATAGTGGCCTCACATGCCGTGGTCAACTACCTCACTCACTAAGTGTTGTGGCTCACTCACTCCCTCAAGGATGCTCTCACTGTATGGTGGGTGGAGTCACTCAAATGGCGCCAACCTCACATAGGATGTGTGGCATGCTCTCATGTGTGGGGCTAGTGGTGGTCACACTCATCCTCTCATAGGAAATGCTCTCAATGTCACGTATGGTGGAGTCACCATGTCACTCATGGGGTGGTGGCTCTCCTCACATGGCAATTGGGGCATCTCGACATATGTGGGTGCCGGAGAGATGTAGGTGCAAATGTCTCCATGCGCGGTCGCAGTAGCTTGACTCGGAGTATGAGTCCAATGTGGGCGTCATCTTCATGTTGTTGAAGAGGTTCGCGCCGTCGCCGTGGTCGAAGGGGATGGCCCTTGCTCGACTGCCTTGTCACCGCCTTGGTGTTGGAGGCCCATATGATGTGGCACCTCATAGCTCGCCTCCATGACCGAAGGGAGTTTCCCATGCTCGCCATCTTCCTTGAGGGGCTTCAAGATGGAAGTGTCGCCTCGTCAGAGGTGGTCGCCTTGGACTTGATGAAGTCGATGTAGGCGCACACGGGAAGTAGGCGAAGATGCCGACGTCCAAAGGCGAAGATGTTTTGAGAACACTTGGCGAAGATGCCAAGTGGTTGATGTAGCCGTAGCGCCGCCTTGGTGGTGGTCGCCTCGCGGTCTTCTCTTGTGCTTATGAAGCTCGACTTGGCATGAAGTAGGGCTTGTTGGGACTTGTGCATTTGCGCTTGTGGAGCATCTTCATGATGATGATGTCGTTGTCGTGCTTGAGCTCGTAGTAGATGTCGCTCATCGCCGTGCGTGCACATGATGCTTGAGGTGACTTGCCCTTCATGACGATGTTGATCACGAACGTGATGGTGGTCGCCATGTAGATGTGGACGAGGACGATTTGCGCTTGCATCGCTTGGGCGCCCAAGACTTGTGGCTTGAACGTCGCCGCCTTTGAAGATGACGAAGGGAAGAAGACTTGATCAAGGCCTCGAATCTCCTCCATCCTTGCATCTTGCTCCTCTTTATGTGCGGCAAGCTTCTTGTCAAGTAGTCCCTTCTCCTTGCTTCGGAGTGATGAATGTCGATGGAGATGTTCTCGGCGCGCCTCGCAATCTTGATTGTGTGCCTTGCACTTGTCGTTGTAGATCAAGAGAGACGCTTTGGTGATGTAGTTGTTCACGCCGCCGTTGTTGTCGAAGACCGGAGATGAAATGCCTTGCCTATCCATCACAAGACTCGAGCAAATATGAGTGGGAGAAAGAGAAGAACTTATACCAATGTACCTTGACCGATGTTGAAAATGAATCAAGTTCACTCAAATGCGGACAATGAAATAGCACTATTGGTACCAATCTTGTCGGTTCTCACACCTACACAAGTAAAGCTTATGGAGGAGCTCGGTGAGGATAGTGGCACAAAAATTTAATGCAAAATGTTAGCAAGAGTCAATAATGTTGAAAGAGATTCACAAATTCGCAAGTGAAACAAATGGACCAATAGCAAAGAATGGCACACGGAAACACACACACGGATAGATAAATGGGGTGCAACCAAGGAATGAGCACAAAATGTGGAATCCACGGAAAACGCTCGTGTTGCACAACTCAAGAGAGACGCTAGCACGATTGCTCAATAGGCGGATACGACACTTGTGCACAACCTATAAGATGCAAAATGGATAAACTTCTATCCCAAGTATGCTATGTATGTATAGTTCCCGGTGTTTCTCTCAAGATGATCCAAGATGATCGGATATGACAATCTTATATGCAATGTGGTATGATGCTATGGCACTTTCTTACAAGCTTCTTTCTCTCTTTCTTTTGCTTAAAAGCTTTATTTCTTCTTTTTTTTTTATGGCCAATTTTGCACAATGGCCAAACCAAGATAGCAATTGTGTATATGCGGAACAAACTTGAGACACAATGGATGATATGATACCAAGATGATATGGTATGGTATGTAATGGAAGGTATGATCACTAATGTGCACAAGTAACGCTGCCGCAATACTCAAATGGCTAGTCTCGATAGGCAAGTAACGCAAAAGTAAGGCTAGGGGTTAACAATGCAATGGCAAGGGAATATACAATGGGGTACCACGATACCAAGATGATATGGAGGTTACCGTCCTTTGCGATGATGAGTGGCGGTGTTCTTGATGTAGATACCAAGATGATGGAGACTCGTCCCTAAGTAGCCAAACACCTTAGGAAACGGAAAACCGCGAACTCAAAATCTCAAACGACAAATGTCAAATGGTGGTAGCGGAATGTGGTGGTGGTTTGCACTTGGCAATGCGGAAGTGGAATGATGGGCTATACACGTGTCGGAGTTGAAGTTGCCATCCCTATGTAGTCAAACACCTTAGGAGACACAGCCACAACTCAAACAAGCTCAAACAACTATTGGGTTAAGTTGGGTTGTCGGAAGTGTATGGTGGGCAAGCTATGTGGAAGTGGTGGTGGTGGTTTGATAGAGGCAAAGGTGTCCCGATGTTTCGATGAGATGGTGGCTATCGCTTCGTGGGAGTCGACCTTGACGATCCGACTACTTAACGCGGCGAGACGTCGCGCTTTAGCAATCGCTAAACCAACTTCCGAGGGTTATTGACCACGCCGAGCACGATCAACTCGACCACGAGGGCCTGCTTCGCGAGCAAACGAAGAACAAGCAAGAAACTGAGATTGCAATCTGGATATTGCGAATATAAGATGAAAGCTTTATTGATCAAGGTGGGGTTCTGTGACGCTTTGTCCGGTCGTTGAACACAAACGGCACGCGAAGTTGCAGCTATGGCTAACTTTTAATCTAAACAAAACCCAAGGTCTAAACGGTGCCCTAAGGGCTGTATATATGGAGGAAGAGGGGGAATTTCGTGGCCCTTGGTGGAGGGGTCCAAATCAACCCTAACTCTTGTTTCCCCACACATACGGACTCTAAAAACAGCCTATACTTAAGTATTTCGAAATTACATGGGCCTGGCCCACTAATAAGGTGACGAAAGCACCTAGAATAGCCTCGGACGACATTTATGAAGTAGCATCTTGTATATTTCGTCCAAGGCTTCATGCACCCATTATGGTGGCTTCAAAGTCCTGAAATCATCACTTGTAACTCCGTTTGTTCCCCTTGCGCATGGCATTATCTCCATGCTTGTTCTTGCTCCAATGTCCATCCTTCTCCAAGCTAGGGCCTTCATTTGTAAGCAAAACAAATGTATCCAATTTAGGCAGCATCATATTCTCATGAACATTAGAATCATTACCAAGAAACGAAAGTACCGATAATTTAATTGGCGTGCATGAGCTCTAGTAATTGGTCCAAGATATGTAGCAAGAGGGGCTGTGGGTGTAACAATGGTATTGATGTCCTCATCATCCTCCCTTCTTGAAATGAAGTCGCCCTCGACGGAAGCTCATATTCCTCACCCAAATAAGGCTTCAAATCTGCAATGTTAAAAGTGGACTAACCCCAAAATCTGCAGCAGCTCAAGTTTATATGCATTATCATTTATTTTCTAACACCTTAAATGGACCATCAAGACGTGGCATTAGCTTTGATTTATGCAAATTAGGAAACCTATCTCACGCAAATGTAACCAAACAAGATCTCCAGTGCAAAGACAACATGTTTTCTACCCTTATCTCCAAAGAAGTTTATATTTAGCATTCATACGCTCAATGTTTTCCTTAGTTATCTCATGCATTTTTAAAATCAATTCAGCACGTTCTTTAGCATCAAAATTAACCTTCTCCAAGATGGAAGAGGCAACAAATCAATAGGTGCACGAGGTAGGAAGCCATACACAATTTCAAAAGGGCACATCTTAGTAGTAGAATGCAATGAACGATTATAAGCAAATTCAATATGAGGCAAGCATTCTTCCCACATTTTCTTATTATTCTTCAAAACAGCCCTAAGCATAGTAGACAATGTTCTATTGACTACTTCAGTTTGTCCATCAGTTTGGGGTGACAAGTAGTACTAAAAGCAGTTTAGTCCCCAACTTAGCCCATAAACATCTCCAAAAGTGGCTAAGAAATTTAGTATCACGATCTGAAACAATAGTATTTGGCACACCATGCAAGTTTAATAATTTCACGAAAGAACAAATCAGCAACATTAACAAAGATCATCGCTTTTATGACATGGTATAAAGTGTGCCATTTTCGAGAATCTATCCACGACAACAAATATGCTATCCTCCCTTCTTTGTTCGAGGTAAACCTAAAACAAAGTCCATAGATATATCCTCCCAAGGAACACTAGGCACAGTGTAAAGGCATATATAAACCATGAGGATTGAGTCGTGACTTAGCTTTTTGACATGTAGTGCAGCGAGCAACAAAACGCCAACATCCCGCCTCATCTTTGGCCAAAAGAAATGTGTAGCAAGTATATCCTCCGCCTTCTTCACGCCAAAGTGTCCCATTAATCCTCCTCCATGCGCCCCCGCAACAACAAAAGACTAACAGAGCTAGCAGGAATGCATAGCTTGTTAGCACGGAACACAAAACCATCATTAATAACGAACTTGTTCCATGTTCTTC
This sequence comes from Aegilops longissima, assembly GCA_021605205.1. Classification (NCBI taxonomy): domain Eukaryota; kingdom Viridiplantae; phylum Streptophyta; class Magnoliopsida; order Poales; family Poaceae; genus Aegilops; species Aegilops longissima. The sequence continues at coordinate 235,133,702 of CM038676.1, read as the reverse complement.
CCTCTTTACAATTCTGCATTACATCTTTAAAATCAGCATCATGCACATATTGATCTTTGATGGTCTCCAAACCAAATATTTTGAAGTCAAGTTGTGAAAGCATAGTATATCGATTTAGACAAAGCATCAAGAATAACATTTTCTTTACCCTTCTTGTGTTTAATGACATAAGGGAAAGTCTCAATGAATTCAACCCATTTAGCATGTCTACGATTCAGTTTAGCTTGACTTTTAATATGTTTCAAAGATTCATGATCGAATGTATAACAAATTCTTTGGGCCATAAATAATGTTGCCATGTCTCTAAAGTCCTAACAAGAGCATATAATTCTTTGTCATAAGTAGAATAGTTCAGACTAGGCCCACTCAATTTTTCGTAAAAGTATGCAACAGGTTTGCCATCTTGTAATAACACACCTCCTAATCCAATTCCACTAGCATCACATTCAAGCTCAAAAGTCTTATTAAAGTCGAAGTTGGAGTAAAGGAGCATGTGTCAACTTATCTTTCAATACCGTGAAGGCTTCTTCCCGTGCGGTACCCCAAACAAAAGGCACATCCTTCTTTGTAAGCTCATTGAGAGGTGCAGCAATGGTGCTAAAGTCTCTCACAAAACGCCTATAGAAACCAGCGAGTCCAAGAAAACTCCTCACTTGTGTGACCGCTTTGGGCTGCGCCAACTCTCAATAGCTTCAATCTTGGCTTTATCAACTTCAATTCCTCGTGGAGTAACAACATAGCCAAGAAAAGATACTCGGTCGGTGCAAAAGGTGCACTTCCCAAGGTTACCAAACAAACGTGCATCACGAGAGCATTAAAAACAGCACGTAAATGTTCCAAATGTTCTTCCAAAGATTTGCTATAAATCAGTATATCATCAAAGTAAACTACCACAAATCGTCCAATGAAAGCACGAAACTTCGCTCATTAATCTCATGAAAGTACTAGGTGCATTAGTTAACCCAAAAGGCATGACTAACCACTCATATAATCCAAACTTAGTTTTAAATGCTGTTTTCCATTCATCTCCCAATTTCATACGAATTTGATGGTATCCACTACGCAAATCAACTTTGGAGAATATTGTAGAGCCACTCAATTCATCAAGCATATCATCTAGCCTAGGAATAGGATGACGATAACTAATAGTAATATTATTAATGCCTCTACAATCAACACACATACGCCGACGCACCATCCTTTTTAGGCACTAGTATAATAGGAACAGCACAAGGACTAAGAGATTCGCAGATATAACCTTTGTCGAGCAGCTCCCTGACTTGACGATAATCTCCTTCGCCTCCTCCGGATTGGTACGGTATGGTGCGCGGTTGGTAGCGATGCACCGGAATTAAGTCAATTTGATGCTCAATCCTCGAATAGGTGGTAATCCGTGGCACGCCTTGTGGGAAGACATCAACGAACTCCCGCAAAATGTTAGTGACAGCAGGGGCAAAGAGGAAGGCACGCCCTCGAATGAAAATAATGCCTCTTTGCACACAAAAGCATAGCAAACAGATTTGCTAGAATCTAGCTCATCAATATCAGATTTGGTGGCAAATAAACATGCACTTTTCAGTTTAATTTCGAAGCAACATTAGATGGTTTATTATTAGGCTTCATTTGTTGCTCAAATTCTTTTGCCACAATCTGATTTTCACTCTTATTTTCTCCTGTTTTGCTTTATTAGCTCTATTAATATCATCTTTCAAAATGGAATCAGGAGTCATAGGAAGCAAAGTAATATTTTTATCCTTGTGAACAAGAGTATACTGATTGTTTCTACCATGGTGTACAGAATTTTATCAAATTGCCATGGTCTACCAAGTAATAAGGAACATGCTTGCATAGGTACCACATCACAATCAACATAATCAGCATATGTAGAGATACTAAAATGCACACTAACAAAGACGTGTTACCTTAACCTTGCCGCTGTTGTTGAACCATTGGATGTAGTAAGGATGTGGATGTGGTCTTGTGGTGAGAGAAAGCTTCTCCACCATATCCATGCTAGCCAAGTTGTTGCAGCTCCTCCATCTATGATGACGCTAATAGAACGCTCCTTCACAACTCCCTTTGTATGGAACAAGTTATGCCTCTGATTTTGCTCAGCTTGTGTAACCTGCACACTCAAAACACGTTGAGCAACTAAACATTCATACCTGTCAAGATCTTCAGCAGCCATGTATTGCGCCTCAAGATCGTAATCATCTCCACCGTGTTCTTCATGTGTAATAAGAGCCAAAGTCTCTTCATCATAGTCACTAGCGACTCATACCCACCATCCTCAAGAGCAATCATCACACGCTGAGATTGGCATTCTCTCAAAATGTCCTCTTCCCTTACAACGACGACAAATAATATCACTTGTGTGCCCTGCTGACGCCATGGAAGAAGAAGAGCTCTGTAGGCCCAAGCAGTGTACTCTTGGCGATAGTGGTGGTTGTGCTGCTTTCTTGTATCACGGTTGAGGTGGCAGCCACGGAGGTGCCGTGTAGTAGAACGTGGAAGTAGATGATGCACGTGGTGTCCATGATGAAGGTCGACCTGCAGAAAAGTTAGTCCGCGCCAAGGCCTGTCGATCCTGACTTCACGCTCAGCTTTACAAGCAAGATGGAATAATCGAGTGATATTATTATAATCCTTGTAGTCTAGAATGGTCTGAATCTCTATTTAATCCACCCGTAAAACGTGCAAGCATAGCTTCATTCTCCTCAACAATACCACATCTAATCAAGCCAGTTTGTAATTCCCGATAATATTCTTCACCGAATTTTTTCCTTGTCTTAAGCGCTGCAATTTTTGAAGTAATTCACGTTGATAATATGGTGGAACCCAACGAGTACGCATAGCAGTTTTCAAAGCAGCCCAAGTAGCTGGAACAGGATATAATCTACAATGTTCGACCACCAAACACATGCAAAGCTAGTGAAAGCACAAACAGCAGCAGAACACGCTCTCCTCGTGATATTGTAAACATGTAAATCGTTGTTCAGTTTCTAATTCCCAAGTAAGATATATATCAGAACATATCTACCCTCAAATGGTGGAATATTCAATTTCAGTTTAGGGAGATGGTCATGATCTCGCACTCAAGGGGAGCCCAACATTGCCATTATTTGCATGTGGACGACCTGGTGGTTGTGGTGCTGGTGGTTGCACGTAGTTCGATGTTGATCAACCTCATCCTCGTAAGCTCTCACATAATCATCCTCCCCACCGCAGCAGCAGGAGCCATGTATATCAACAAAGAGCACGGCAGAGCTTGGCCAGTGAAGAGGGACACGGAAGCTCGGCGGAGGGCTGTTTCACGATGTGGAGGTAGTCCGTGTTGTTGTAGTAGAGGTGCGTTAGGTGCAGCCGGTGGTGGTGGTGGTAGACGCGCGAGCAATTCATTAAACTTGTTATCGAGCTTTGTTTCGAACGCCTTCTCAATGCCATCTATCTTCTCCATGGCCTCTTCAAATCTATTTAGCACATCGTCCACCTGCCCACTCATCATTTGTTGAAACTTATCATGTAGCGCTTTGTTTGTCATGTTCTCCCAACCGGCCTCGCCGGCTTGTGATCCTGCCATGGTTAGCAGCAATAGAAACACACAAGAATATGATTCGACTGACTACTAGGAAGTGGTGGTGGTGGTGTGGTGGATGTCACAACCACAAGCAAATCTCAAATTCTTACCAGTTCTTACCCAAAGAAGAAAGCGGTGATCGGCAACCGATGTAGTCAAAACTCTCAAAGCTTGGATAGAGCGATTACTGTGGAGAGTCAAACGCACGATGTAGATGTATGTGGAGCTGGGAAGGCTTATAATATGGTAGCAAAAAAGGTTAGCAATAATCAATTCAGAGATGCAAAGTTGAATAAACGCCAACGACGCAGATCAGGTTGGTCCTAGGCTAGACCGTGCTAGAGACGCGAGCCTAGAACACTAACAAAATCACGGCGCTGCACGTAAACAACGGAAAAGCACACTGGAAAAATTTTTTTTTCGCTTTTTTTTTTTTGCGCTTTTTTTTTTTTTTTTTGCGCTTTTTTTTTTTTTTTTTTTGCGAAAAATCACTATAATGGCGAGTGTCTCAAAACTCTTCCGAGGTCAAACCGACAGATGGGCACGAAATTTTTCGACCAAAAAATTTTTTTTTTCGAACGCCGGACCCAAAACTGAAACGGGTCAAAAAACTTTCTATAACGGCGATCGCCTCAATACACTTAGAAACACCTAAAATAGGATAGCCGTAAAATTTTTGACAAGTGCGTTTTGGAAAATTTTGGGCCTAAACGGAGGGTGGTTTCGGACTAGATTTTTTTTTTTTTCCAAACCTACTCCGCAAGGAAACACGAATCGAAACTAGATGGATCTCAAAACAACCCTAATATGCAAGGAACTCGGATTGGTGGATATGGTGGTGGTATATATGGTGGTGGTGGTATATGGTAGTGGTGGTATATGGATATGGATTGGTGGTGGTATATGGATACGGATTGGTGAGAGCGGTGGCGGATAAGCAATGGTGGTAGATGGCAAGGCGATGATGATGGTGCGGCGGCGGCGTGACAACTTATGACCGTAACTCAAACTCTAAAAGACTAGACTCTAAGACCAGCAACTTGACACGACGATGCAACCGCAAATTCAACAAAGCAAAACCCTAAAAAGATTATGCAAAGGCTCAGATTGGTTCGGATATGATGAACTAACCCTAATTTTTTTTGTGGCTTTTTCGTGGACTTTAGGTATGAAGAATGACTCGATCTAATCTACGAAAACTGTAAAATCTCACCGAGCAACCTGAAAATCTGATACCACTTGATAGAGGCAAAGGTGTCCCGATGTTTCGATGAGATGGTGGCTATCGCTTCGTGGGAGTCGACCTTGACGATCCGACCACTTAACGCAGCGAGACGTCGCGCCTTAGCAATCGCTAAACCAACTTCCGAGGGTTATTGACCACGCCGAGCACGATCAACTCGACCACGAGGGCCTGCTTCCGCGAGCAAACGAAGAACAAGCAAGAAACTGAGATTGCAATCTGGATATTGCGAATATAAGATGAAAGCTTTATTGATCAAGGTGGGGTTCTGTGGACGCCTTTGTCCGGTCGTTGAACACAAACGGCACGCGAAGTTGCAGCTATGGCGAACTTTTAATCTAAACAAAACCCAAGGTCTAAACGGTGCCCTAAGGGCTGTATATATGGAGGAAGAGGGGGAATTTCGTGGCCCTTGGTGGAGGGGTCCAAATCAACCCTAACTCTTGTTTCCCCACACATACGGACTCTAAAAACAGCCTATACTTAAGTATTTCGAAATTACATGGGCCTGGCCCACTAATAAGGTGACGAAGCACCTAGAATAGCCTCGGACGACATTTATGAAGTAGCATCTTGTATATTTCGTCCAAGGCTTCATGCACCCATTATGGTGGCTTCAAAGTCCTGAAATCATCACTTGTAACTCCGTTTGTTCCCCTTGCGCATGGCATTATCTCCATGCTTGTTCTTGCTCCAATGTCCATCCTTCTCCAAGCTAGGGCCTTCATTTGTAAGCAAAACAAATGTATCCAATTTAGGCAGCATCATATTCTCATGAACATTAGAATCATTACCAAGAAACGAAAGTACCTGATAATTTAATTGGCGTGCGCGAGCTCTAGTAATTGGTCCAGTATATGTAGCAGTAGGGGCTGTGGGTGTGACAATGGTATTGATGTCCTCATCATGGTTGATGAAGAAGCAATCATCCCTAAGTAGCCGAAACACCTTAGGAGACTCGAATCACTACTCAAGCAACCACTAATGCTATGGGGAACAAATTGGTTAGGTTGCGGAAGTCGGTGGTGGTTATGCGGAGGATGTGGCGGAAGCCCTAGGCAAAGATGCCAAAGTTAACAAAATTTGATGGAGTCAAATGGTGATGGTAGTATTTTTATGGGAAGGGGGATGTCAATAGCTTCGAAACGAGCTAAAGAACGTCAAAATCGGACTCGGATGAATTAGTTATGGACAAACGGTGAAAGTCGGAAGGCTGAAATCACAGGCGGTAGTACATTGGGGAGGGCGGTAGTACGGTGAAGCGGTAGTACCGCTTGGAACGGGCGGTAGTACCGCTCGTGTCGGGTTTTTTCGCAAAATCTGGCTCGAGAGGCGGTAGTGCCGCTTGAAGGGCGGTAGTACCGCTTAGAGGTGCTAAGCGGTAGTACCGCTTGAAGGGCGGTAGTACCGCTGTGTCGGGATTTTTCAAAACCGGATAGGGGCGCGATTTTGGGGCGGAAATGGATGATTTGGGGTCAAAATTGGAGAGATTTCGTGGATGGGAAGTGGGGAAACTTGGGGAAATGCTAGATCCACTCGAAACCAAGCAAATCCATGGATCAAAATCAACAAAACATCATCAAAACTAACAAATCACAAAAAAATTTGGGGCTATTTTTGGTGGGGATTTTCGGATTTAGGACTAAATCAACAAAACCAAGCTAGAAAAAGAGGGTAGGGGCTCCAAAAACGTGATCAACGTGGCTCATGATACCATAGATGATGTAGGGCGGAACCCACGTGGATGATCTTTCACGTTGGAGCGGATCCCACGGGAATCACGAAGAACACGTGGAAGAACACGAGGAAATCACGGGAGGAACGAGGGAAAACACTCAACCAACAAGGAATCGGTCACACAAATGCTAGATCGATGAACACAAAGGGAGATACATGATTCAAGGTCAACAAAGGACGATACAAACGGTAGCCGTTTTTCTCCGTGAGGAGGTCTTGATGGGGTCCACCCTAGAAGGGGTCTTGAATCCAAGGGGGATCTTCTCCAAGAGGTCCCTGGCTCTCGAGGAGAAGTAACCAAGTGGATGAGCAAGGCTCTCACACAAACATGAGCTAAACCTAAGCTAACCCTAGAAAGGAGGGGAGGTGGTCTATTTATAGTCTAAGCCACGAAGGGGTAAGTGAGAGGGGGATACAAGGCCAAAGGCCATGGGTTGCAAGACAGCAGAGCGGTAGTACCGCTTGGGAGGGCGGTAGTACCGCTTGCAAGCGGTAGTGCCGCTTGGACCGGGCGGTAGTACCGACCCGGTCGCCGAGCGCAGGAGTTTGTCGGGTTGAGCGGCGAGAGAGCGGAATTTCGTGGTAGTGCCGCTCGGGGCCTTTAGCGGTAGTACCGCTTGGTGTTGGCGGTAGTACCGCTCGCCCTGGGTCTTCTTTCTCCTTCTCTTCCATGCTTGGCCTTGGTCCTTGGATCCTCCATGGTCGTCTCTGTTGTACCTGAGTGTATGCAAGGTCCATGCATGAGGTAGTAGCCATGTCTCACATGTGGAAAGTGACGGTTCGAAGAGGAGTGAGTTCACCTTGGGTCCAATGGCGCATAGTCGAGGTCTCATCTTATGTATCCTTGGGGCTTGGAGAGTGGTTGGAGTGTACATGGGGATGAACGTGGTATGCTCCGCATCAGTGGGTGTCGGAGAGATGTTGGTGCAAATGTCTCCATGCGCGGTCGCGTAGCTTGACTCGGAGTATGAGTCCAATGTGGGCGTCGTCTTCATGTTGTTGAAGAGGTTCGCGCTCGTCGCCGTGGTCGAAGGGGATGGCCCTTGTTCGACCGTCTTGTCACCGTCTTGGTGTTGGAGGCCCATATGATGTGGCACCTCGTAGCTCGTCTCCATGACCGAAGGGAATGTCTCATGCTCAGCCATCTTCCTTGAGGGGCTTCTGAAGATGGAAGTGTCGCCCTCGCTCGTAGGTGGTCGCCTTGGACTTGATGAAGTCGATGTAGGCGTACACGTGGGAAGTAGGCGAAGATGCCGTACGTCCAAAGGTGAAGATGCCGAAGTGGTTGTTGTAGCCGTAGCGCCGTCTTGGTGGTGCTCGTCTCGCGGTCTTCTGATACGGAGCATCCCCCACTCATCCCCACGGACGTGCCTACATCTCCCTCAACACCACCGGGACCCATGACAAGAGCCCGAGCCAAGGCTATTGAAGATAAGGTGAACTCGCTCCTCTCCGAACTTCTTATTTCTACCCATGAGACATGGCTACTACCTCATTCAAACACTATGTGTAATCGATACATGGAGGCAAATCAAGGATCTACTACTTGCAAGAGCCAAGACGGCGAGGACCCCAAGTATGTCGAAGAGGAAGAAGGATGCACTGAAGCTACAGGACACGGACGTCCGACCACTTCCGGACGTCCGACGATTCCCAGGGCACGGACGTCCGACGCCCTCCGGACGTTTGGAACATCGTCACCGAATCAAACCTACGGACGATCGAGCTGACCGGACGTCCAGACTCACGACCCCGAGCCGAAACTACGGACGACCGACGGCCTCCGGACGTCCGGACGGACCCTGAAATCCCGGACGACCGGTCCGACCTTCGACAGACGATCGAGCGACATATGACGACAGAGAAGAATCCATCGACGTCCGAACGTGTCCGGACGACCGGACCTTCCCGAGCCTCCGGACGTCCGACGCCTTCCGGACGTCCGATGTTCGATGCGGCTGAGGCCCATGTACCCTTCGTTTTGACTTCCATTTGCACTAAGACTATAAATAGGACCCTCCCCTCTCCTAGTTAGGGTTAGCTTTGGATTTGCTCATATTTCGGTGTGAGAGCCTTTGCTCATCCACTTGGCTACTTCTCCTTTTGAGATCAGGACCTCTACGGAGAAGATCCCCCAAGCGGATTCAAGACCCCCTCCTAGGGTGGACCCATCAAGACCTCCTCTCGGAGAAGAACGGCTACCCTTGTATCTTTACCTTTATTGTTCTTGAATCTTGTGCCACTCTATGTGTTCATCGATCTAGCGCTTGTGTGATTGATTTCTTGTCGGTTAAGTGATCTCTCTCTCGTTTTCCCCGTGATTTCCTCGTGTTCTTCCGCTCGTTCTTCGTGTTCCTCGAGGATTCTCTCCAAACGTGAAAGATCGTCCACATAGGGTTTCGCCCACATCATCTATGGTATCATGAGCCACGTTCATCACGCTTTTGGAGCCCCTACATCGTGTCTTCTAGCTTGATTTTGTTGTTTTGTCCTAATTCGAAAATTCCCACAAAAATAGCCCCAATTTTTTTTGTGATTTGTTAGTGTGATGAGATTTTGTTGATTTGGTCCATGGATTTGTGTTGCCACGTGTGGATCTAGCTTTCCCCACCTTCCCCACCCTCTTCCATCCTCCAAACCCCTCGATTTCGACCTCACAATCATCTTCTTCCCCGGACATTTTGCAGTTCCTCTCCCCGAGCCCGATTTTCGCCCAGGCTCCGGACATCCGGACAAGGCTGGACGTCCGACGCAGTCCGGACGACCGTAAGGTCACGGACGTCCGTAAAACCCTGACCAAACTGAATTTTTTCAGTTCAGACACCACAACCATCCCATATTTCTCCACATCTTACAAACCCATATACACCAATATCTTCCACGATTCCTCCGATGACGATTTTGACACATTTTGGTCTTTGAGATTTTCAGTTGTGGCTTCCAGATCCTTTTGTGTTTCGCTATCTAGGTGCGGTGCCAAGTCATCATCACCACCGCTCATCTACATCGACCGGTCATCATCGCAAGGACGGTAACTTCGACGACATCTTTGTCATACCTTGCTATTGCATTGATAACCCACATTGCCTCATTTTATGTAGCTTACCCATCGAGACTAGCCTTTGAGTATTGCCGCAACGTGACTTGTGCACATTTAGTGATCATACTCCATAGCATACATACCATACCAAAGTGGTGCATATCTTAGCATCAACTTGTGTGTCACAAAGTTGTCATCGCATACACAATTGCTATCTTGGTTCGTGAAGTTTTGCATGAGAAAAGAGCTCAAAAGAGAAAGAGCCAATCAAGCTTTTAAGCAAAGAGAGAAAGATAAGCAAAGAGCTTATGAGCAAGAACCATAGCATCATCAAACAGTAAGATTGTCATACTTGATCATCTTGGATCAACTCATCGACACACCATACATATAGCATACTTGGGATAGAAGTCGTTGCATTTTTGCTTAGTAGGTTGTGCACAAGTTTCAGATCCGCCTATTGTGCAATCGTGCTAGCGTCTCTCTAGTGTTGTGCAACAAGAGCATCTTGGTGTATTCCACATTTTGGCTCATCCTTGGTTGCATAACCCCATATTATCTATTTATGCGTGTGTTTCCGTGTACCATATCTTGCTATTGGTCTACTTGTTGCATTTGCAAATTTGTGAATCATTTCCAACTTTATTGAGTCTCACTTACAATTGCATTAAATTTTGTGCCAACATCCTAACCGAGCTCCACCATAAGCTTTTATTTCTGTAGGTGTGAGAACCGACAAGAATCGGTACCAAGAGTGCTATTTCATTGTCCGCATTTGAGTGAACTTGATTCATTTTCAATATCGGTCAAAGGTACATTGGTATAAGTTCTTTTCCGTTCTACCACTCACATCTTGCTTGGAATGATGGATAGGCCAAGTTCTTCTACCAACCCACTCTTCATCGAGCAAGACGACGACATGTCCTCATACGTCACCAAAAGCCACCTCTTCGGTGCACAACGAGCGTTGCACCAAGAACAACAAGCAATGAGCGACCGATCGACAACCTCGCCACCGACTTGCGACTCTCCGAGCAACGTACAAGAGACTACTTCGACAACAAGTTCGAGGCACACAAGCAAGAGAATGATGCAAGAATGGACGAGATCCGCAAGTTGATGAGAAACCGGCATCATTCCACTTCTTCATCATCAAGACGGAGCCACTCGAGTCGACACTCCGACGACACCTTCTACGACTCAAGTACACCGCATCGAACTCTCTTCGACGAGTCAAGACGCCAAGATCGTCATGCATCTCGCAACCCGCTACATGACAAGCACTCACAAGAGCAAGTTGATGATCAAGTTCCTCGTCCTCAATCAAACCAAGAGGCTTTTGCTCAAGCTCAAGAACGGCAACGTCTTCGTCGCCAACAAGAGGAAGAAAGAGCATGTCGTCACCAAGACGAACAAGACGCAAATGCTCAACATCGTCAACAACAACAACGTGAAACGCAAGCTCTTGAGGCGCAACGTGCCCTTCAAGAATCAAGTAAAGCCGTCGCCAACCGCAATCGCGAACGGCGCAATCAAGAGGAAGCCCTTCGAGAAGAAATACAAGAGAGGAACTACCAACCTAATGTACAACGTCAAGTTCCTCAAGCTCCTCCACAAGCTCGTCAAGCTCCACCTCAACCTCAAATTCCACACGAGCAAGTTGATCATGGTCTTCCTCCGCGCCAAGAGCAACATGAAGACGAGTACATTCCACGTCAAGGACGTCATCATCAACATCGCCAACAATACAATGAAGAGCAACGCACGGCAAGCTAAAATTCACCATGCCCAAGTTCAATGGAAGCAATGACCCCGAAGACTACCTCTCATGGGCATTGAAGGTTGACAAAATCTTCCGTTTGCACAACTACGATGAAGCGAAGAAAATCGCTGTGGCATCACTTGAGTTCCAAGATTATGTGCTCATATGGTGGGAACAAATCATTGAGCGACGACAAGCAAGAGGTGAACCTCCAATCACCACTTGGGCTCAAATGAAGGATGTCATGCGAGCACGTTTTGTGCCAACATACTACAACCGCGACCTCTTCAAGAAACTCCAACTACTCAAGCAAGGAACAAAGAGCGTTGAAGAATACTACAAGGAAATGGAGATAGCCATGATTCGAGCCAATGTCAAAGAAGATGATGAGCAAACTATGGCACGTCTCTTGAATGGACTCAATCATCCCATTAAGAAGATCGCCGACTTCCAACCATATTCATCCCTCATTGAGCTCGTGCATCAAGCTACAAAGGCGGAACGCCAAGTGCAAGATGACTTCAAGTACGCCAAGTACTCATCCAAGACCTACGGTCCATCCAACAACCAAGCTTCAACGACTCCTCCAACTTCAACATCGACCAAGCCTTATTCACGAAACGACGACAAGTCAAGTTACAAGAAAACTTCGACAAGTTCAAGTCGTCCTCCTCCTTCTACAAACAACCTCAAGCCGCGTGCTTCACCCTCTACTCCGACCCATGAGACCATTAAGACAAGCTCCTTCAAGTGTTTCACTTGCGGCGGCCGAGGCCACAAGTCATACGAATGCACCAACAAGCGCACCATGATCCTCAACGACGATGGCACATATGACTCCATGAGTGAAGAGGAAATGGAAGCTCTTGAGCAAGTGGCCATGCACCGGCAAGTGAATGAAGATGAAGATGATCAAGTCTTTTATGATGAGGATTCGAGCCCCGCTCTCGTTGTCTCCAAAGTCTTGACCCTTCAACATCAACAAGAAGAAGACCAACGATGCCACATCTTCCACACAAAAGCCGGCATCAATGGACGGTCCATCAAGGTCATCATCGATGGAGGTAGTTGCCACAACTTGGCAAGTGAAGAACTATGCTCCAAGCTACAATTGGTCAAGAGGAAGCACCCACACCCTTACAAGGTTCAATGGCTAAGTGACTCCGGCACTATACGAGTCGAGCATACGGTCCAAGTCTCCTTCAAAATTGGTGCTTACGAAGACACTTTGGAATGTGATGTGGTCCCAATGACCGTTTGCCACCTCCTTCTTGGTCGACCATGGCAATTCGACCGTGGTGTCATCCACAATGGGCGAACCAATCACTATAGCTTCAAGATGAAAGGGAAGGAATATGTGCTACGACCTATGTCTCCTAGTCATGTGATAGCCGACAAACAAGCCACCCATCATAGAGCAAAGAATGAGAAAGTGATCCACCAAAAAGTGAGTGAGAGCCATAAGCCAAATTTGAGCGACTCTTCGCCTAGAGAGAAAAACCTCATTCTATTTGCCACCAAAAGTGAGATGAGAGAAGTGTGTGAGAACCCATCTACCGTGATGCACTTTGTCCTTGTGTGCAAGGATGGAGAAACAAAAACTAACACCATTCACGAGCTACCTTTGGTGTTTCAATCTCTTTTGCAGGAATTTCAAGATGTTTTCCCCGATGAGCTACCTCCGGGTCTACCTCCTCTTCGAGGCATTGAACATCGAATCGACCTCATCCCCGAGCGCCTCTACCAAACAAAGCTCCATACCGAGTCAATCCGAAGAAACCAAGGAGATTCAACAGCAAGTACAACAACTCATCGACAACGGTCATGTACGTGAAAGCCTAAGCCCTTGTGCCGTCCGGTTATTCTTGTGCATAAGCCCGATGGAAGTTTCCGCTTGTGTTCGATTGTAGACCTATCAATGCTATTACTGCTCGATATAGGCATCCCATTCCTCGCTTAGATGACATGCTTGATGAACTTAGTGGAGCCAACTTTTTCTCAAAAATTGATCTTAAAAGTGGCTATTATCAAATCCGCATACAAGAGGGTGATGAATGGAAAACTGCTTTTAAAACCAAATTTGGTTTATATGAGTGGTTAGTGATGCCTATGGGTCTTTCGGAAGCTCCCTGTACTTTTGTGCGTCTTATGCATCATGTGCTTCGTCCTTACATTGGAGTCTTTGTTGTGGTTTACTTTGACGATATTCTTGTGTTTAGCAAAACCATGAAAGAGCACATCAACCATGTAAAATCTGTGTTGCAAACTCTTCGCAAGGAAAGCCTTTATGCAAACTTGAAAAAATGCACATTTGGAGTTGACAAAGTGGTTTTCTTGGGTTTTGTTGTTTCCTCAAAGGGTGTCCATGTTGATGAATCTAAAATTGAAGCAATCAAAACTTGGCCCCAACCCACCAATTTGCAACAAGTGCGAAGTTTTCTTGGTCTTGCGGGTTTCTATCGTCGCTTTGTGAAAGATTTTAGCACAATTGCCGCTCCTTTGCATGCTTTGAGCAAGAAGAATACTCCCTTTGTTTGGGGAACTTTGCAATCAGCCGCTTTTGATAAGCTCAAGACTTTGCTTACTCATGCTCCGATTCTTGCTTTGCCCAATTTTGACAAAACTTTTGAGGTTCATTGTGATGCAAGTGGTACCGGAATAGGCGGAGTTTTGATGCAAGAAAAACGAGCCATTGCTTATTTTAGTGAAAACTCTCCGTGCTCAACTTAATTATCCCATCTATGATAAGGAATTGTATGCTTTACTGCGTGTGCTCCATGTTTGGGAACATTACCTTAGACCTCATGAGTTTGTCATCCATACCGATCATGAAACGCTTAAGTACCTCAAAGGTCAAACTAAATTGAACAAGCGTCATGCCAAATGGAGTGAATTCATTGAATCTTTTCCTTATGTGATCAAGTACATTAAGGGTAAAGAGAATGCAGTTGTCGACGCGCTTTCACGCATATCCATGCTTGTCACTCAACTTGAGTTGAATGTCATTGGTTTTGAGCATATAAAAGACTTGTATGAGCATGATCCATCTTTTGCCAATCCTTATGCTAAGTGTTTGACGCATACGTCTTGGGAACAATATTACATCAAGGATGGTTATCTTATGAGAGCTAACAAACTTTGCATTCCCGAGTGTTCTCTTCGTTTGCTACTTTTGCAAGAGGCTCATGGAGGCGGACTCATGGGAATATGCTAAGTGTTTGACGCATACGTCTTGGGAACAATATTACATCAAGGATGGTTATCTTATGAGAGCTAACAAACTTTGCATTCCGAGTCTTCTTCGTTTGCTACTTTTGCAAGAGGCTCATGGAGGCGGACTCATGGGACACTTTGGACGCGACAAGACATTCGCCACGCCTCCAACAACTACTTTTGGCCCAAGATGTTCCATGACGCATAACGCTTCACCAACCGATGCTATACATGTCGCAAAGCTAAGTCTAAAGCTCAATCTCATGGTCTTTACATGCCTCTTCCTATCCCATATCAACCATGGGAAGACATTAGTATGGATTTTGTACTTGGTTTGCCTAGGACTCAAAATGGCAAGGATTCCGTCTTTGTTGTTGTGGATAGATTTTCTAAGATGGCACATTTCATACCTTGCAACAAGATAGACGATGCTTCACATGTTGCAAATCTCTTTGTAGGGAAATCTTGCGACTCCATGGCATACCAAAGACAATCATCTCCGATCGTGACGTCAAGTTCTTGAGTTACTTTGGAAGACCTTATGTGCAAAGCTCGAATCAAGCTCTTGTTCTCCTCGGCATACCATCCTCAAACCGACGGCCAAACGGAGGTGACGAACCGCACACTATCCACTCTACTTCGTGTCTTGATCAAGAAGAACATCAAGGAATGGGAAGCATGTCTACCCATCGCCGAGCACGCCTACAATCGTGCAAGACATTCTACTACGGCAAGTCCCCTTCGAGGTCGCTTCACGGTTTCAACCCGTTGTCCCCATTGGACATTCTACCACTCCCTCTCCAAGAGCGCACCAACATGGATGCAAGTGAACGAGCAAACTACATCAAGAAGATGCACGAAGATACAAGGCACACAATTGAGCGCCAAGTACAATAAAGCAAACAAGCTCAATGCCAACAAACAACCCATCGCCTTCAACATTGGTGATCTAGTGTGGCTACACCTTCGCAAGGACCGCTTCCCAAAGAACGCAAGTCCAAACTTCTCCCTCGGGCCGACGGACCTTTCAAGGTGCTAGCACGCTACAACGACAACGCCTACAAGATCGACATACACCGCGACAAGTACAACGTCAGCGACATCTTCAACGTCAAGGACCTTGCACCTTACCATGGGGATGAAACTTTTGATCCGAGGTCGGATCTCTCCCAAGGGGGGGGGGGAGATGATACGGAGCATCCCCCACTCATCCCCACGGACGTGCCTACATCTCCCTCAACACCACCGGGACCCATGACAAGAGCCCGAGCCAAGGCTATTGAAGATAAGGTGAACTCGCTCCTCTCCGAACTTCTTATTTCTACCCATGAGACATGGCTACTACCTCATTCCGAAACACTATGTGTAATCAGATACATGGAGGCAAATCAAGGATCTACTACTTGCAAGAGCCAAGACGGCGAGGACCCCAAGTATGTCGAAGAGGAAGAAGGGATGCACTGAAGTTACAGAGACGGACGTCCGACCACTTCCGGACGTCCGACGATTCTGAGGCACGGACGTCCGACGCTCTCCGGACGTCCGGAACATCGTCACCCGAATCAAACCTACGGACGACCGGAGCTGACCGGACGTCCGGACTACGACCTCCCGAGCCGAAACTACGGACGACCGACGGCCTCCGGACGTCCGGACCCTCCTGAAGCCCAGGACGACCGGTCCGCTACGGACGACCGACGCACATACGACAGAGAAGAATCTACGGACGTCCGAACGTGTCTGGACGACTGGACCTTCCCGAGCCTCCGGACGTTCGACGCCTTCCGGACGTCCGATGCCTGATGCGGGCTGAGGCTCATGTACCCCTTCGTTTTGACTTCCATTTGCACTAAGACTATAAATAGGACCCTCCCCTCTCCTAGTAGGGTTAGCTTTGGATTTGCTCATATTTCGGTGTGAGAGCCTTTGCTCATCCACTTGGCTACTTCTCCTTTTGAGATCAGGACCTCTACGGAGAAGATCCCCCAAGCGGATTCAAGACCCCCTCCTAGGGTGGACCCATCAAGACCTCCTCTCGGAGAAGAACGGCTACCCTTGTATCTTTACCTTTATTGTTCTTGAATCTTGTGCCACTCTATGTGTTCATCGATCTAGCGCTTGTGTGATTGATTTCTTGTCGGTTAAGTGATCTCTCTCTCGTTTTCCCCGTGATTTCCTCGTGTTCTTCCGCTCGTTCTTCGTGTTCCTCGTAGGGATTCTCTCCAAACGTGAAAGATCGTCCACATAGGGTTTCGCCCTGTATCATCTTCTCTTGTGCTTATGAAGCTTTGACTTGGCGTGGTGGGACTTGTGCATTTGCGCTTGTGGAGCATCTTCATGAAGATGATGTCGTTGTCGTACTTGAGCTCGTAGTAGATGTCGTTCGTCGTCGTCGTGCACATGATGCTTGGAGGTGACGTGCCCTTCATGACGATGTTGATCACGAAGGTGATGGTGGTCGCCATGTAGATGTGGATGAGGACGATTTGCACTTGCGTCGTTTGCGCGCTCCGAAGACTTGTGGCTTGAATGTCGCCGCCTTGAAGATGGCGAAGGGGAAGAAGACTTGATCAAGCCCCGAATTTCCTCCATCCTTGCATCTTGCTCCTCTTTATGTGCGGCAAGCTTCTTGTCGAAGTAGTCCCTTCTCCTTGCTTCGGAGTGATGAATGTTGATGGAGATGTTCTCGCGCGCCTCGCAATCTTGATTGTGTGCCTTGCACTTGTCGTTGTAGATCAAGAGAGACGCTTTGGTGATGTAGTTGTTCATGCCGCCGTTGTTGTCGAAGACCGGAGATGAAATGCCTTGCCTATCCATCACAAGACTCGAGCAAATATGAGTGGGAGAAAGAGAAGAACTTATACCAATGTACCTTGACCGATGTTGAAAATGAATCAAGTTCACTCAAATGCGGACAATGAAATAGCACTATTGGTACCAATCCTTGTCGGTTCTCACACGTACACAAGTAAAGCTTATGGAGGAGCTCGGTGAGGATAGTGGCACAAAAATTTAATGCAAAATGTTAGCAAGAGTCAATAATGTTGAAAGAGATTCACAAATTCGCAAGTGAAACAAATGGACCAATAGCAAAGAATGGCACACGGAAACACACACACGGATAGATAAATGGGGTCGTGCAACCAAGGAATGAGCACAAAATGTGGAATCCACGGAAAACGCTCGTGTTGCACAACTCAAGAGAGACGCTAGCACGATTGCTCAATAGGCGGATACGACACTTGTGCACAACCTATAAGATGCAAAATGGATAAACTTCTATCCCAAGTATGCTATGTATGTATGGTTCCCGGTGTTTCTCTCAAGATGATCCAAGATGATCGGATATGACAATCTTATATGCAATGTTGTTTGATGCTATGGCACTTGCTTACAAGCTTCTTTGCTCTCTTTCTTTTGCTTAAAAGCTTTATTTTTTTTCTATGGCCACTTTGCACAATGCACAAACCAAGATAGCAATTGTGTATATGCGGGAACGATATTGTGACACAATGGATGATATGATACCAATATGATATTGTATGTATGCAATGGATGGTGTAGATCACTAATGTGCAGAAGTAACGTTGCCGGCAATACTCAAATGGCTAGTCTCGAGAGGCAAGTGACGCAAAATGGGCTAGGGGTTATCAATGCAATTTGCAAGGGGAATATACAATGGTGTCGTCGAGGTTACCGTCCTTTGCGATGATGATTCGCGGTGTTCTTGATGTAGATACCAAGATGATGGAACTCGTCCCTAAGTAGCCGAAACACCTTAGGAAACGCAAAACCGCGAACTCAAAATCTCAGATGACAAATGTCAAATGGTGGTAGCGGAAATGCGGTGGTGGTTTGCACTTGGCAATGCGGAAGTGGAATGATGGGCTATACACGTGTCGGAGTTGAAGTTGCCGTCCCTAAGTAGCCGAAACACCTTAGGAGACACAAGCCACAACTCAAACAAGCTCAAACAACTATTGGGTTAAGTTGGGGGTGGTTGAAGTGTATGGTGGGCAAGGTTATGTGGAAGTGGTGGTGGTGGTTGATGAAGAAGCAATCGTCCCTAAGTAGCCCAAACACCTTAGGAGACTCGAATCACTACTCAAGCAACCACTAATGCTATGGGGAACAAAATTGGTTAGGTTGCGGAAGTCGGTGGTGGCTATGCGGAGGATGTGGTGGAAGCCCTAGGCAAACTTGCCAAATTTTCAAAAATTTGATGGAGTCAAATTGTGGTGGTAGTATTTTTATGGGAAAGGGGATGTCAATAGCTTCAAAACGAGCTAAAGAACGTCAAAATCGGACTCCGGATGAATTAGTTATGGACAAAACAAAAATCAGCCGGAATCTGAAACTACAGGTTACGGACGTCCGGAAATGGTCGGACATCCGTAAATTCAGTTCGGGTTAGAGGTTCCGGTCGTCCGGAAAAGGTCGGACGTCCGGTCGTTCCAGGGGCTCCGGACGTCCGTAAAACTCCGGTCGTCCGGTGGGTCGGGGTCAACTCGAAAATTGAGATCCGGGGCGCGATTTTGGGCAGAAATTGGTGATTTCTGAGTCAAAATTCATGGATTTTGTGGATGAAAGATGGGGAAACTTGGGGAAATGCTAGATCCACTCGAAACCAAGCAAATCCATGGATCAAAATCAACAAAACGTCATCAAACCAACAAATCACAAAAAAAAATTGGGGCTATTTTTGGTGGGGATTTTCGAAATTGGGGAAGAACGCAACAAAATCAAGCTAGAAAACACGGGGTAGGGGCTCCAAAAACGTGGTGAACGTGGCTCATGATACCATAGATGATGTAGGGCGGAACCCTACGTGGGCGATCTTTCACGTTGGAGCGGATCCTATGGTGGATTACGAAGAACGAGCGGAAGAACACGAGGAAATCACGGGGAGGAACGAGGGAAAACACTCAACCAACAAGGAATCGGTCACACAAATGCTAGATCAAAGAACACAAAGGGAGATACATGATTCAAGGTCAACAAAGGACGATACAAACGGTAGCCGTTCTTCTCCGTGAGGAGGTCTTGATGATGGTCTTCTCCGCAAAGGGAGGTCTTGAATCCAAGGTGGATCTTCTCCGAAGAGGGGCCTCGGTCTCTCTCGTGGAGTAGATCCGATGTGGATGAGCGAAGCTCTATCTATGAGCTAAATCAACGCTAACCTTAACTAGGAGGAGGTGGAGGAGTATATATAGTCATGGGCCACGGAGAGGTAAGTGAAGGGGTACATGGGCTGCGGCCCAACACACTGTCTTGCAGATAGCGCCGGACGTCCGGAGGGTTCCGGCCGTCCGGAGGCTCGGAAGGTCCGGACGTCCGGTGCTCTTCGGACGTCCGTAGATTCGGCTCGGGCATGCTTTGGTCGGACGTCCGGAGGGGGTCGGACGTCCGGAGGGGGTCGGTTGTCCGGAGGCTCGCGGGGTCCCGGACGTCCGTGATATTCGGATGTCCGCAGATTTGGTTCGATGGAGTCGCTGCACGGACGTCCGAGGAGGGCGGCCGTCCGAGCCTGGAGTCGCTTGACGTCCGGTCCTGGTCGGACGCCCCCCGCCTGTAGCCGGCCAGCTTCCTCTCTTGGTCCTTGTACTTGGTGTCCTCGCCGTCTTGTCCATGGTCTTCCTCCTTGTTCCTGGTCATGCATAGCACATATATTTGAGGTAGTAACCATGTCTCACATGTGGGAAGTGAAGGTTCGGAGAGGAGCGATTTCACCTTGTGTCCAATGGCGTTTGTTCGAGGTCTCGTCATATGTCCACTTGGGGCTTGGAGAGTAGTCGGAGTTTACATGGTGATGAACGTGGGATGCTCCGCATCACAAACTCAAGCCCAAATGGGAAGGTCCCTTCATCATAGACCAGGTCCTGACCGGCGGGGCATACCGTCTGCGAAACACATCGGATAACCGACTCAAGCCAAACCCATGGAACACAGCCCGTCTACGAAGATTCTACGCCTAAGTGCCGGACTCCAAGTTCGTCTCCTTCCTCCGTCCGCATTTTTTATTTTTTGCTTTTTGATGTCTTTTATTTCTCTCCTTCCTCCTTCTACTTCTTGTAGCCTCTAGAGGCTCGTTTGCGCTTTTATCGCACACACTTGACGCGCTGTCCGCGCTCATTATACCTGGGGGCTTCTTTAACAGAAGCTTATTCATACGGGCTTTCATGCCCAAAACATGCTAAACTTCGCATGTACCTTTTATTCACCATTATATGCATCGATATGACTTAAGTTTTGGCCAAGCTGGGTTGCCTGGCTCCTGTGCTTACCCCTACGTTCCCGATTGTTCGGCTAGGCGGTAAAGGGAGCACCTCTGCAATTGTTACTGCCGGGTCAGCCGGATGTGTACCTCCGACTGGGTGAAGCCGAAAGCTAGTGATGAGGACATGGCTACCTTCGACACGACCAAAAATATTGCATACATGTATATTTGTGAGGTGATTTCTAATGCAAACTATGCAATAATTTATTTATATCATCCAGGACAAAAATACTTCACAAACTTTTGTGCCATGTCTAGTTGCAGGTGTATGGGACATTTGTACAATCCACATATGAAGATAAGGGAGAAAGAGATGTTTACTTGCTATTCAAAAGTTCTCTCACGTCACTTTTGGCCCAAGAGAAGATAGAGTCCAAGTCTCTCACGTTCGGACTCAGATTCGGACCGCATGCAGACATACCTGACTCAAAACATCAATAACTTTTTCATCCGGACTCCAAATTGGGTGATTCTTTTTGTTGGAAAATAGATTTCGTGCACCTTCCAACCCAATTGGATTCACCTTCAAATTCATCCGAGCGTTGAGTTATGGACGAAACAACTGATGTCAGCAGCAGAATCCGAGTCAAACTACAAGTCCAAAGGTGTTACGTCACCTCCGCTTGGGCCCATTGGCCTTGTACGACCTAGGGTTAGTTTTAGGCTGCCTTGGGACGTCCTACCACCTCCTTGGCCGCCACCCTTGCTCCTATATAAGTAGATCCATCTAGTAGCTTTTTCCTTGGGATTTGTTTAGTTAAAAGTTAGCCATTGCAACTTCGTAGTTCGTTTGTGTCCAACGACCTGACCAAGACCGCCACGGATCCCCACCATTATCAATACTTCATATATATTCGCAGATTCAGATTGCTTTATCATATTCTTTCTCGTTCTTCGATTGCTTGCAGGAATAGACCTTCGTGGTCGCTGATCGTGCTTCCGCATCGCCAAGAACCTAAGGAGATTGGTTTAGCGATTGCTAAGGCGCAACGTCATGCACGCTTGTAGTCGGATCGTCAAAGTCGACTCCACCAAATCGAGAGTTATCATCTCATCGAAAGATCGGGACACCTCGCCTCTATCAAGTGGTATCGTTTTCAGGTTGCTCGTGAGAATTTCCAATTATCCCTAGATTAGATTTATTTTCTTACCTATTGTCCAAGAAAAAGCCACAAAAAAAGTTAGATCTATTTATCCTTTGTCCAAGCCAGTCCGAGCCTTTGCAATTTTCTTTTCATTGTTTGCAATATTGAATTATCGGTTGCATCGTCGTGTCGAGTTGCTGGTCTTAGTGTCTAGTTCGTTTAGAGTTTCGAGGTCTGTTCACATTAGTCACGCCGCCGCTGCATCGTTATCCCTTCCGTTGACCACCATCCATCCATCAATTTCCACCACGTGCTACCCACCGTTCATTGTCATAATCATAGTTGAGATCGTTCACATCTTCACTTGATCCAATCTGCATCTTATCTAGTTTGTTTGGAAAGAGGAGAGAGAAAAAGAGAGAAAAAAGAGAGAAAAAAGTAAAAAAAGTCAGAAAAAAAGAGAGAAAGAAAAGGAAAAAAGTGTGAGAAAAAAAGAGAAGAAAAAAAACAAAGTTCGGATCTATCTAGACTCAATCTCGTAGCTGAATTCGGATTGAATCTGTTTTGTGTACTGTTCAGTAAAACAGGCAAAACTTCCTCATACGAAGTTCGTTTTGGCTCATGAGTACTCAAATTAAAGCTAGAGACGAGCCGCATCTAAATAGTTGCAGAAGCTAGTTCAATATTTGGCACCTCAAAATCGGCTTCTAAATAGGTCTTTTGCCCTCCAAGTTCGGGAACACATCTTATTCCAGTTTTTCAAACCAGTTTTAGAATTTTTGACTCCTCATATCAACTCGAATTGAGTGATTCTTTTTGCATTGGAAAGCTTGAGTTAGTAGCATTCTTTGAAAAAGTTATCAGAAAATTGGCTCAAACTTTTCAAGAGGAAAATTGAGAGAGAGTTGTTGTATATCCTGCTTGGCGCTTGTTTTTCATCATTATCTTCGCTGCCATTGTGATCTTCACTTATATCTTGCTGTCCAGAGCTACTTAGTATCCTTCATTGATGCAAGTTGTGCTATTAGTGTTCTAGGCTCGCGTCTCTAGTCCGGTCTAGCCTAGGACCAGCACACAAGACCGTCGTTGAGCGCTTATTCAACATTGCATCTTTGAATTGATTATTGCTAAAAAATTTGCTACCATATATAGCCAACCCAGCTCTACATATTTCTACACCGTGTATACGACGTTCCTCGGCAATCGCTATACACAATCTTCGAGTTACTTGACACCGCTGGTTGTCCTGTCACCACCGCCGCATGGTAAGAACTTGTAAGATATTGATATTTGCTTTATCTGTGAGCACTTTACAACCACATCCTAGTAGTTCATAGGAACATTATTCTCGAATTTTGTTTCTTGTTTCTACTAATCATGACAGGTTCCGGAGATAGAAGTTCTTGGACGACGGACACATCTTCACCATCACGAGAGTTGGGACAACACACACAAGCATATGGTCAGGTTATGTCTTTACCATCATTTGAGGGTAGATTTAATCCTGCTATTTATCTAGATTGGGAGCTTGAATTAGAAGAAGTTTTAGTCACCATGATTTTTCTGAACTTGAGAGAGTACGAGCTACCACTAGAGCACTTACTGGTTTTGCTTCGCTTGGTGGAGTGTACATTGTAAGAAAAACATTGATAACCAACCCACAACTTGGAAAGTTTTGAAAGCTGTAATGAGACAACAATTTTTCCTCCTTACTATCGTCGTGAATTGCTTCGCAAATTGGAACAATTAAAACAAGCCAAGAACACTGTTCATGCTTACTACCAAGAGTTCAAATCTTATATGCATCATTGTGACATAGAAGAATCTGAGAATGATACAATGAATAGATTTTTGGTGGTTTGAACCATGATATTCAGGCACGATTTCAGTATATTCCTCGTTGCATTACTTGGTATGTATGTTCGTGCTTGTACCTTTGAGAGACAGATTATGAGGAGGATGCATTGATGACTACAACACCTACTATTCTAGTTCATGCTCACCACCACCGCTTGGTTCCTCCACCGTGCACCTACTAGAGCAGCCACACCTCAGATTGTGAGCACGACATCATCTCAAGAGTATGGTACATTGCCATCATCCGTACTCTACATCAGCTACATCTTTGCAACAAGGTAATCAGAAGGTATTGATGATATAACTTCACATGAGAATGATGCATCTCTAGTTAACTTGAATACATCATGTGTTGAGTTACCTGTTGATTTGAGCGCATCACCTATTTTAGAGAATCATGCTACTCTCATGAATGCGTCATGTGATCAAACAACTGAAATACCAACAATTTTGAGTGCACCCAATGAATTAACTATTGATGCAAAAGAACCAATGTTGATAGAGGCTAAGGTGTCCCGTCTTTCGATGAGATGTTGGTTTTCGCTTTGGAGGAAGTCGACTTTGACGATCCGACCACTTAACGGCGAGGACGCCGCGCTTTAGCAATCGCTAAACCAACTCCGAGAGGTTATTGACCACGCCGAGCACGATCAACCTGACCACGAGGGTCTGCTTCCTGCGAGCAAAGGAAGAACAAGCAAGAAACTGAGATTGCAATCTGGATATTGCGAATATAAGATGAAAGCTTTATTGATTAAGGTGGGGTTCTGTGACGCTTTGTCCGGTCGTTGAACACAAACGGCACGCCGGGTTGCAGCTATGGCGTAACTTTTAATCTAAACAAAACCCAAGGTCTAAACGGTGCCCTAAGGGCTGTATATATGGAGGAAGAGGGGGAATTTCGTGGCCCTTGGTGGAGGGGTCCAAATCAACCCTAACTCTTGTTTCCCACACATACGGACTCTAAAAACAGCCTATACTTAAGTATTTCGAAATTACATGGGCCTGGCCCACTAATAAGGTGACGAAGCACCTAGAATAGCCTCGGACGACATTTATGAAGTAGCATCTTGTATATTTCGTCCAAGGCTTCATGCACCCATTATGGTGGCTTCAAAGTCCTGAAATCATCACTTGTAACTCCGTTTGTTCCCCTTGCGCATGGCATTATCTCCATGCTTGTTCTTGCTCCAATGTCCATCCTTCTCCAAGCTAGGGCCTTCATTTGTAAGCAAAACAAATGTATCCAATTTAGGCAGCATCATATTCTCATGAACATTAGAATCATTACCAAGAAACGAAAGTACCTGATAATTTAATTGGCGTGCGCGAGCTCTAGTAATTGGTCCAGTATATGTAGCAGTAGGGGCTGTGGGTGTAACAATGGTATTGATGTCCTCATCAAATGTTTAATCATTTTGATATGACCTCTAATCTTAGTGATGATTCTGTGTCAAATGACGTATTGCATGTTTGCTTATTTAAGCATGTTGTAGCATGTAAATTTGATGCAAGTAAGGTTTATTCACCAATGTTGGGATGGTTTAATGATGAACATTGTCAATCTTTTGAAATGAATAAGAGCTTCACTTATATGTGCAAACTGAGTTGCAATATTTTCATGCCTTCTACTTCTTGTGATAATGTTTTGGCTTTAGATTTTATGAACTATGCAAATTACTCATCTATTCATGTGTCATATGTGCAAAAATCAAGGGAAGTAAAAATGGATGACATATACATATACAACATGTACACCTTGTCTCGCTTGTCACCACATTTCAGATTAAGCAACACCGAGGACGGCTTTGTTTTCAAGAAGGAGGATGATGAGGACATGGCTACCTTCGATACGACCAAAAATATTGCATACATGTATATTTGTGAGGTGATTTCTAATGCAAACTATGCAATAATTTATTTATATCATCCAGGACAAAAATACTTCACAAACTTTTGTGCCATGTCTAGTTGCAGGTGTATGGGACATTTGTACAATCCACATATGAAGATAAGGGAGAAAGAGATGTTTACTTGCTATTCAAAAAGTTCTCTCACGTCACTTTTGGCCCAAGAGTAGAGTCCAAGTCTCTCAAAACATCAATAACTTTTTCATCCGGACTCCAAATTGGGTGATTCTTTTTTTGTTGGAAAATAGATTTCGTGCACCTTCCAACCCAATTGGATTCACCTTCAAATTCATCCGGAGCGTTGAGTTATGGACGAAACAATCTGATGCTGCAGCAGAATCCGAGTCAAACTACAAGTCCAAAGGTGTTACGTCACCTCCGCTTGGGCCCATTGGCCTTGTACGACCTAGGGTTAGTTTTAGGCTGCCTTGGGACGTCCTACCACCTCCTTGGCCGCCACCCTTGCTCCTATATAAGTAGATCCATCTAGTAGCTTTTTCCTTGGGATTTGTTTAGTTAAAAGTTAGCCATTGCAACTTCGTACTTCGCTTGTGTCCAACGACTGCACCAAGACCGCTTACGGATCCCCACCATTATCAATACTTCATATATATTCGCAGATTCAGATTGCTTTATCATATTCTTGCTCGCTCTTCGATTGCTTGCAGGAATAGACCTTCGTGGTCGCTGATCGTGCTTCCCATCGCCAAGAACCTAAGGAGATTGGTTTAGCGATTGCTAAGGCGCAACGTCATGCACGCTTGTAGTCGGATCACAAAGTCGACTCCACCAAATCGAGAGTTATCATCTCATCGAAAGATCGGGACACCTCGCCTATCGCCTAGCGTTCTTAAGGGAATATTCGGTCGGTAAACCGAAAGATGATTTTTAACTATTTACCCATCTGCCTCCGTGATGATTTTCTCGCTTTATAGCAGCTTTGACATGCACTTTAGGGCATGCATCCCAGCAATAAAGGAACCCTTAACGGAACTGTTCTTCCTGGAAGATGTTTCTTACTACCCATGTAATATAACATAACTAGTTGGGCACTTGTCTGATATAGCAACAATGACCCCTACGCCTGGTCTCCATGCATACCACGGTTCTTATATAACCAATGGAAGGTATTCGGACACACTCCGGACTATTGGGTCCGGAGGTCAAGTGAAAAGGTCCGCTATGACAAACGATCTACAATCCGCTAGAAGACATTCTTTCATGTCATATTTTACATAGTCAACTCGACTCATTGTATTCCTCCTCAATGCCATCTAATAGGCTATCTAATTTACAATCCTGCTGGGAATACTTGTCGACCAATTCTACTTGGCCAGACACTAAGCTTACAGGATCTCCATCCCATCCGCCCCACAGTCCGACTCGCCATGTGGTTTGGGTCAGCCTTCATGTACCGCGTGTTTACCATGGCCCCGGCTTCCCTGGCGCCTTGACGGCAGGCTGATATCTTCCATAGCCGGAAGCGCTGTTGTGCACCTTGAAGCCGCTCCGCCAGCTCCCCAATGCCTTCGGGCAGGGAGATAGATGGCCACAAGGTCTGGCCGATGCCTTTCATCACCGCGGACTCGTTCGGTAGCCGACGCAGTTCGGGAAGAAGATCACCAAGAATTGGGCATCTCCTCCTCGTGACGCACCAAAGGAGCAAACCTACATACATGTTTATGTTAGTCGCCTTCCTCGCCGAACTCTTTCAAAGTTTGCTCCAGACTTATCGAAAATGCCGCGACGAAGTTACCGATTCTCCTTACGGAGTCGCATAACCGGGCACGAACGCCCTTAGTTCCTCACCCAGCTTGGTGTTGGCGCCTTGAGGTTATTCTTCTCCGCCGCACCTCGTAAGCACACTCGCCGCCTTTAATCGGGCGAAGAGTTGTTGCTTGTCCGGATCTAGTCCGCGCCATCTCCAATGTTTTTGTCGATTTACACACCCGCCGCACTTCATACATTATTTATCTTTCAAGCGATATTACCAGAGGGGTCTCGTGGCTCCTCCCAGAAGCGGCTAGTGCGGCCTCAAGTTGGGCCTCTGACTCTTCCAGCCATCGACAATCGGGTATTCTTTTCTCGAAGATCCTCGATAACAAATGATCCTTAAATCAGTTATTCTAACTATTTTAAGTCTAGGGGCTACTTGCATATATAATCACAAATTTCCTTACCCGTATGTCCTTCACATATCTGCTCCGTGGCTCGCTGCACCATCTTGAGAGGCACGGAGATGCGATCTCCAATCAAAGGCATTCAAGGCCTCGGGAGAAACATGCGCCACGAAGAACTGTCCGGCGGCGCCTGTGATTCAAGGCGCCTCCACCTCGGAGTTGGTGGCGGACAACATGTCGGCATCCTCCGTCGGAGGAGCATCCGACACGCCTCGTGCTCGCTCAGCCTCCGGACCCGCTTTGAAGCTGGTCCGTGAAGGTTCGATCGGCAGCCTCTCCTGACTCATCCGCGAGCGCTTTTTCCCGAAAAGAGCATCAGCGTTAGTACGCCTTCCAGAATCAATCCGGGAGTATGGTGACATGCCATACCGCTATGTGGAGTTTCGATCCGACCGCACTTCTTTTTAACTCATGGGCAAGACCGCCTTTGTTGGCCAGCCGCCATGGGCTCGGCTTCCTGCCTCAAGGTACCCGCAAGCACCATTGGTATACGGTGATCAAAAATAAGCATGGATGGGTCGTTATCGTGGTCTTGGGATCTCGGTCTCATTTACCGCGAGGTGGAAGTATTCCGGTAATCACCGTAATGGCAACCAGCGATTGTCGATGCTAAGTTGGTGGAATACCCCGCCGATCAACTCCACCTTTATATCCGGATCCTCTTCGAGGTCGGATCGAGGGACCGCTGCATCCTCGGGTTGTGGGGTGGGCTGTATCTTCTCCATATCCGGCGCAGCAGCCTCGCAGTAAACCACTTAAATGAGATATTTAACCATGGGAACATGGATCGGACAGGTCACAAAGATGTTTGCTTACCCAACTTCGAGGATTATTCAAGAAAACTCCTTCGTTGGATTGACACGAGGAAATCCTCCTCCTCCCTTTGTACATGGCGCATAAGATCTTCAGCAGTTCGGGACCGATCTCGCCCTTTGCGCCATGGCGGTGGCATCGCCCTCCCGCTGAAGTCCCACATGGGTGGCCTCAGATTGGAGCGGCTGCACTTCCTCATAATGCAGATTGCCATGACTTCGCCATGGTCAATCCGCATGAGCCAAGAACCTTATTCGCTCATCAAATAACGGACATCCCGGCCATCTTCTCTCCGGGGCTGCGAGGGCGCCAGCTTAGGCGCTTCTTCAGAGGAGCATTGTTGAACTCCTAAGGCCGATCCGAATAGGATCCGCAGCGGACGCCCTCCATGTAAAACCATTCAAGGCCGTCTTGGACGCTTTCTTTGGGGTTCCGGATAGGTATCCGTCCCGCGATGCGCCATAGCTCGGCTCCGCCCACTTGATATATTGACCCCTCATGAGAACGGGGTACTAGGCAGAATATTCTCTTCCACAGCCCAAATGAGCCTCGACGCCTGTGAATAGTTCGCAAAGGGCCACGAAGCCCGCGATGTGCAAGATGGAGGCAGGAGTAAGATGGTGCAATTGAGGTCAGAGAACTCCAAGAGCCCCTGAGAAACGGATGGATTGAAATCCGAGTCCTCTTACTAGATAAGAGATGAAGCATACTCGCCTCCTTTAGAGGGATCTGTGGACGCCTCCGCTTGCTTTCCGCCCTTGTAGGTGGCAAGTCCGGCTCGAACTGGGACCATGAAGGCCGGGGAAGAAATCCTTGGCTTGAGTATAACTAGCTCGCTATGCGGACTGAGCATCTCTTCCAATTTCCTACCGAGGGCCTGGGAGCGAGAGGAGGAGCCGCCGACCGTCCATGATGGAATGGGCTTTGGTCGAGGAAGTTCATGAAAGCTCAGAAGGAGGGATGGTGTGACTCAGATCTAGATCCTCGCCTTTTATAGGCGGCTCATTTATGCGGCTAGGTGTAATTGTAAAATACCCTGGCTTTTCTCATTCATTCAAACACGTGGAAGATGACCATTATTGGGCGAGAAGCCGAGGAGCGCAAAGATTTATCGGTCAACACTCTTCGACAAGTATATGGAATTTGAGAAGAACCCGCCTCGCAATGTCAAGACAATCAACGCACGGACTCATCGCCATTGAAGCCTGGTTCGGGGCTACCGAGGAGTCCCGGACTAGGGGTTGTCCGGATAGCCGGACTATCGCCACGGCCGGACTCCAAGACTATGAAGATACAAGATTGAAGACTTCGTCCCTGTCCGGATGGAACTTTCCTTGACGTGGAAGGCAAGCTTGGCGACACGGATATGTAGATCTCCTACCACCAGAATCGACTGTAACCCTAACCTATCCGGTGTCTATATAAATCGGAGGGTTTTAGTCCGAGGACTAACAACAATCATACCATAGGCTAGCTTATAGGGTTTAGCCTCCTTGATCTCGTGGTAGATCTACTCTTGTACTACCCATATCATCAATATTAATCAGCAGGTGAGTAGGGTATTACCTCCATCGAGAGGGCCCGAACCTAGGTAAAACATCGTGTCCCTTGTCTCCTGTTACCATCCGCCTAGACGCACAGTTCGGGACCCCCTACCCGAGATCCGCCGGTTTTGACACCGACACATGCCAAGCAAATCCATCAGCCTGCCCAGGGCCTCCAAACCATCCCTCTCAAATGGCCGTTCGCAGTCTGGGGGCTGGACATGATGAGGACATCAATACCATTGTTACACCCACAACCCCTCATCGCTACATATATTGGACCAATTACTAGAGCTCACAAGACGCCAATTAAATTATCGTACTTTCGTTTCTTGGTAATGATTCTAATGTTCATGAGAATATGATGCTGCCTAAATTGGATACATTTGTTTTGCTTACAAATGAAGGCCCTAGCTTGGAGAAGGATGGACATTGAGCAAGAACAAGCATGGAGATAATGCCATGCTAAGGGGAACAAGAACGGAGTTACAAGTGATGATTTCAGGACTTTGAAGCCACCATAATGGATGCAAGAAGCCTTGGACGAAATATACAAGATGCTACTTCATAAATGTCGCCCCGAGGCTATTCTAGGTGCTGCGTCACCTTATTAGTGGGCCAGGCCCATGTAATTTCGAAATACTTAAGTATAGGCTGTTTTAGAGTCCGTGATGTGGGGAACAAGAGTTAGGGTTGATTTCGACCCTCCACCAAGGGCCACGAAATTCCCCCTCTTCCTCCATATATACAGCCCTTAGGGCACCGTTTAGACCTTGGGTTTTGTTTAGATTAAAAGTTCGCCATAGCTGCAACTTCGCTGCATTTCGCTTGTGTTCAACGACTGCATAAAGGCGCCACAGTAACCCCACCTTGATCAATAAAGCTTTCATCTTATATTCGCAATATCCAGATTGCAATCTCAGTTTCTTGCTTGTTCTTCGCTTGCTCGCAGGAAATGCACTCGTGGTCGTTGATCGTGTTCCGCGTGGTCAATAACCTCTCGGAGTTGGTTTAGCGATTGCTAAGGCGCGACGTCCTCGCAGACGCTCAGTAGTCGGATCGTCAAAGTCGACTTCCTCCAAAGCGAAAACCAACATCTCATCGAAAGACGGACACCTTTGCCTCTATCAAGTGGTATCAGATTTTCAGGTTGCTCGGTGAGATTTTATAGTTTTTCGAGATTAGATCGAGTCTGTTCTTCATACCTAAAGTCCACGAAAAAGCCACAAAAAAATTAGGGTTAGTTCATCATATCCGAACCAATCTCGAGCCTTTGCATAATCTTTTTAGGGTTTTGCTTTGTTGAATTTATGTTGCATCGTCGTGTCTAGTTGCTGGTCTTAGCGCCTAGTCTTTAGAGTTTCGAGTTCGGTCATAAGTTGTCACGCCGCCACCGCACCATCATCATCGCCACGCCACCTACCACCACCGCCTCCGAATCCGTATCCATAGACCACCACCAATCCGTGTCCGTATACCACCACCGATCCATATCCATATACTACCACCGCTACCACCACCGCTGCCATATACCACCACCATATATCCAATCCGAGTTCCTTGCATATTAGGGTTGTTTTCGAGATCCATCTAGTTTCCGATTCGTGTTTCCTTGCCGGAGTAGGTTTCGGGAAAAAAAAAATTTCCGAAAACGTACTTGTCAAAAAATTTTCTGGCTATCCTATTTTTAGGTGTTTCTAAGCGTATTGAGACAATGCCATTATAGAAAGTTTTTTGACCCGCTTCAGCTTTTTGGGTCCGGCAATCGAAAAAAAAAATTTTTTGGTCGAAAAATTTCGTGCCCATCCCGTCGGTTTGACCTCGGAAGAGTTTTGAGACACTCGCCATTATAGTGATTTTTCGCAAAAAAAAAAGAGCAGCAAAAAAAAAGGCAGCAAAAAAAAAAAAGAGCGAAAAAAAAAATTCCAGAGTGTGCTTTTCCTTGTTTACGCAGCGCCGTGATTTTGTTAGTGTTCTAGGCTCGCGCCTCTAGCACGGTTCAGCCTAGGACCAGCAAGATCGTGTTGAGCGCTTATTCAACTTTGCATCTCTGAATTGATTATTGCTGACCTTTTTGCTACCATATTATAAGCCTTCCCAGCTCCACATACATCTACATCGTATGCTTGACTCTCCCCGTAATCGCTCTATCCAAGCTTTGAGAGTTTTGACTACATCGGTTGCCGATCACCGCCGCTGGGTAAGAACTGGTAAGAATTTGAGATTTGCTTGACGGATTTGTGATCGTCCACCACACCACCACCACCACTTCCTAGTAGTCCGTCAATCATATTCTTGTGTGTTTCTATTGCTGCTAACCATGGCAGGATCACAAGCCGACGGATCGATCGGGAGAACATGACAAACAAAGCGCTACATGATAAGTTTCAACAAATGATGAGTGGGCAGGTGGAAGATGTGCTAAATAGATTTGAATAGGCCATGGAGAAGATAGATGGCATTGAGAAGGCGTCAAACAAAGCTCGATAACAAGTTTAATGAATTGCTCGCGCCTACCACCACCACCACCGGCTGCACCTAACGCACCTCTACAACAACAAGGACTACCTCCACATCGCTAAACAGCCCTCCGCCGAGCTTCCCGTGTCCTCTTCACCGCCAAGCTGCTGGTGCTGCTGTTGATACTTCAGTGGCTCCCGCTGCTGCGGTGGGGAGGATGATTATGTGAGAGCTTACGAGGATGAGGTTGATCAACATCGAACTACGTGCAACCACCAGCACCACAACCACCAGGTCGCCCACATGCAAATAATGGCAATGTTGGGCTCCCCTTCAGTACGAGATCATGACCATCTCCCTAAACTGAAATTGAATATTCCACCATTTGAGGGTAGATATGTTCCTGATATATATCTTACTTGGGAATTAGAAACTGAACAACGATTTACATGTTTACAATATCCCGAGGAGAGACGTGTTCGCTGCTGTTTGTGCTTTCACTAGCTTTGCATGTGTTTGGTGGTCTGAACATTGTAGATTATATCATGTTCCAGCTACTTGGGCTGCTTTGAAAACTGCTATGCGTACTCGCTGGGTTCCACCATATTATCAACGTGAATTACTTCAAAATTGCAGCGCTTAAGACAAGGAAAAATTCGTAGAAGAATATTATCGGAATTACAAACTGGCTTGATTAGATGTGGTATTGTTGAGGAGAATGAAGCTATGCTTGCACGTTTTCGGGTGGATTAAATAGAGAGATTCAGACCATTCTAGACTACAAGGATTGTAATAATATCACCGATTATTCCATCTTGCTTGTAAAGCTGAACGTGAAGTGCAGGATCGATGTGCCTTGGCGCGACTAACTTTTCGCAGGTCGACCTTCATCATGGACACCACGTGCATCATCTACTTCCACACGCTCTACTACACCGCACCTCCGCCGGCTGCCACCTCCAACCGTGATACAAGAAAGCAGGCACAACCACCACTATCCGCCAAGAGTACACCGCTGGGCCTACACAGAGCTCTTCTTCTTCCATGGCGCCAACAGGCACACAAGTGATATTATTTGTCGTCGTTGTAAGGGAAGAGGACATTTTATGAGAGAATGCCAATCTCAGCGTGTGATGATTGCTACCGAGGATGGTGGGTATGAGTCCGCTAGTGACTATGATGAAGAGACTTTGGCTCTTATTACACGTGAAGAACACGGTGGAGATGATTCTGATCATGAGACGCAATACATGGCTGTCAAGATGCCGACAGTATGAATGTTTAGTTGCTCAACGTGTTTTGAGTGTGCAGGTTACACAAGCTGAGCAAAATCAGAGGCATAACTTGTTCCATACAAAGGAGTTGTGAAGGAACGTTCTATTCAAGGCCATCATAGATGGAGGGAGCTGCAACAACTTGGCTAGCATGGATATGGTGGAGAAGCTTTCTCACCACAAGACCACATCCACATCCTTACTACATCCAATGGTTCAACAACAGCGGCAAGGTTAAGGTAACACGCATCGCTCGTGTGCATTTTAGTATCTCTACATATGCTGATTATGTTGATTGTGATGTGGTACCTATGCAAGCATGTTCCTTATTACTTGGTAGACCATGGCAATTTGATAAAAATTTGTACACCATGGTAGAAACAATCAAGATACTCTTGTTCACAAGGATAAAAATATTACTTTGCTTCCTATGACTCTCGATTCCATTTTGAAAGATGATATTAATAGAGCTAATAAAGCAAAACAGGAGAAAATAAGAGTGAAAATCAGATTGTGGCAAAAGAATTTGAGCAACAAATGAAGCCTAATAATAAACCATCTAATGTTGCTTCTGAAATTAAACTGAAAAGTGCATGTTTATTTGCCACCAAATCTGATATTGATGAGCTAGATTCTAGCAAATCTGTTTGCTATGCTTTTGTGTGCAAAGAGGCATTATTTTCATTCGAGGACGTGTTTTCCTCTTTGCCCTCGCTGTCACTAACATTTTGCAGAGTTCACGACGCCTTCCCACAAGACGTGCCACCGGATTACCACCTATTCGAGGGATTGAGCATCAAATTGACTTAATTCCGGTGCATCGCTACCCAACCGCGCACCATACCGCATCAATCCAGAGGAGACGAAGGAGATTATGCGTCAAGTGTGAGAGCTGCTCGACAAAGGTTATATACGCGAATCTCTTAGTCCTTGTGCTGTTCCTATTATACTAGTGCCTAAAAAGGATGGTACGTCACAGTATGTGTGTTGATTGTAGAGGCATTAATAATATTACTATTCGTTATCGCCATCCTATTCCTAGGCTAGATGATATGCTTGATGAATTGAGTGGCTCTACAATATTCTCCAAAGTTGATTTATGAGTGGATACCATCAAATTCGTATGAAATTGGGAGATGAATGGAAAACAGCATTTAAAACTAAGTTTGGATTATATGAGTGGTTAGTCATGCCTTTTGGGTTAACTAATGCACCTAGTACTTTCATGAGATTAATGAACGAAGTTTTACGTGCTTTCATTGGACGATTTGTGGTAGTTTACTTTGATGATATACTGATTTATAGCAAATCTTTGGAAGAACATTTGGAACATTTACGTGCTATTTTTAATGCTCTACGTGATGCACGCTTGTTTGGTAACCTTGGGAAGTGCACCTTTTGCACCGACCGAGTATCTTTTCTTGGCTATGTTGTTACTCCACAGGAATTGAAGTTGATAAAGCCAAGATTGAAGCTATTGAGAGTTGGCCGCAGCCCAAAACGGTCACACAAGTGAGGAGTTTTCTTGGACTCGCTGGTTTCTATAGGCGTTTTGTGAGAGACTTTAGCACCATTGCTGCACCTCTCAATGAGCTTACAAAGAAGGATGTGCCTTTTGTTTGGGGTACCGCACAGAAGAAGCCTTCACGGTATTGAAAGATAAGTTGACACATGCTCCTTTACTCCAACTTCCCGACTTTAATAAGACTTTTGAGCTTGAATGTGATGCTAGTGGAATTGGATTAGAGGTGTGTTATTACAAGATGGCAAACCTGTTGCATACTTTTCTGAAAAATTGAGTGGGCCTAGTCTGAACTATTCTACTTATGACAAAGAATTATATGCTCTTGTTCGGACTTTAGAGACATGGCAACATTATTTATGGCCCAAAGAATTTGTTATACATTCTGATCATGAATCTTTGAAACATATTAAAAGTCAAGCTAAACTGAATCGTAGACATGCTAAATGGGTTGAATTCATTGAGACTTTCCCTTATGTCATTAAACACAAGAAGGGTAAAGAAAATGTTATTGCTGATGCTTTGTCTCGTCGCTATACTATGCTTTCACAACTTGACTTCAAAATATTTGGTTTGGAGACCATCAAAGATCAATATGTGCATGATGCTGATTTTAAAGATGTAATGCAGAATTGTAAAGAAGGAAGAACATGGAACAAGTTCGTTATTAATGATGGTTTTGTGTTCCGTGCTAACAAGCTATGCATTCCTCGCTAGCTCTGTTCGCCTTTTGTTATTGCAGGAGGCGATGGAGGAGGATTAATGGGACACTTTGGCGCCAAGAAGACGGAGGATATACTTGCTACACATTTCTTTTGGCCAAAGATGAGACGGATGTTGAGCGTTTTGTTGCTCGCTGCACTACATGTCAAAAAGCTAAGTCATGACTCAATCCTCATGGTTTATATATGCCTTTGCTCGTGCCTAGTGTTCCTTGGGAGGATATATCTATGGACTTTGTTTTAGGTTTACCTCGAACAAAGAAGGGGAGGGATAGCATATTTGTTGTCGTGGATAGATTCTCTAAAATGGCACACTTTATACCATGTCATAAAAGCGATGATGCTGTTAATGTTGCTGATTTGTTCTTTCGTGAAATTATTCGCTTGCATGGTGTGCCAAATACTATTGTTTCAGATCGTGATACTAAATTTCTTAGCCACTTTTGGAGATGTTTATGGGCTAAGTTGGGGACTAAACTGCTTTTTAGTACTACTTGTCACCCCCAAACTGATGGACAAACTGAAGTAGTCAATAGAACATTGTCTACTATGCTTAGGGCTGTTTTGAAGAATAATAAGAAAATGTGGGAAGAATGCTTGCCTCATATTGAATTTGCTTATAATCGCTCATTGCATTCTACAACTAAGATGTGCCCTTTTGAAATTGTGTATGGCTTCCTACCTCGTGCACCTATTGATTTGTTGCCTCTTCCATCTTCGGAGAAAGTTAATTTTGATGCTAAAGAACGTGCTGAATTGATTTTAAAATGCATGAGATAACTAAGGAAAACATTGAGCGATGAATGCTAAATATAAACTTGCTGGAGATAAGGGTAGAAAACATGTTGTCTTTGCACTGGAGATCTTGTTTGGTTACATTTATGTAAGGATAGGTTTCCTAATTTGCGCAAATCAAAGCTAATGCCACGTGTTGATGGTCCATTTAAGGTGTTAGAGAAAATAAATGATAATGCATATAAACTTGAGCTGCCTCGCAGATTTTGGGGTTAGTCCCACTTTTAACATTGCAGATTTGAAGCCTTATTTGGGTGAGGAATATGAGCTCGTCGAGGACGACTTCATTTCAAGAAGGGAGGATGATGAGGACATCAATA
The DNA here is from genome assembly GCA_021605205.1 of Aegilops longissima. NCBI lineage: Eukaryota > Viridiplantae > Streptophyta > Magnoliopsida > Poales > Poaceae > Aegilops > Aegilops longissima. Next base: position 235,096,371 of record CM038676.1, on the reverse strand, counting down.
CCATTGTTACACCCACAACCCCTACGCTACATATATCGGACCAATTACTAGAGCTTGCACGCCAATTAAATTATCGTGTACTTTCGTTTCTTGGTAATGATTCTAATGTTCATGAGAATATGATGCTGCCTAAATTGGATACATTTGTTTTGCTTACAAATGAAGGCCCTAGCTTGGAGAAGGATGGACATTGAGCAAGAACAAGCATGGAGATAATGCCATGCTAAGGGGAACAAGAACGGAGTTACAAGTGATGATTTCAGGACTTTGAAGCCACCATAATGGATGCAAGAAGCCTTGGACGAAATATACAAGATGCTACTTCATAAATGTCGCCCCGAGGCTATTCTAGGTGCTGCGTCACCTTATTAGTGGGCCAGGCCCATGTAATTTCGAAATACTTAAGTATAGGCTGTTTTAGAGTCCGTATGTGTGGGGAAACAAGAGTTAGGGTTGATTTGGACCCTCCACCAAGGGCCACGAAATTCCTCTTCCTCCATATATACAGCCCTTAGGGCACCGTTTAGACCTTGGGTTTTGTTTAGATTAAAAGTTCGCCATAGCTGCAACTTCGCAGCATTTCGCTTGTGTTCAACGACTGCATAAAGCGCCACAGAACCCCACCTTGATCAATAAAGCTTTCATCTTATATTCGCAATATCCAGATTGCAATCTCAGTTTCTTGCTTGTTCTTCGCTTGCTCGCAGGAAACAGACCTCGTGGTCGTTGATCGTGTTCGCGTGGTCAATAACCTCTCTGAGTTGGTTTAGCGATTGCTAAGGCGCGACGCCCTCAAGACGTCAGTAGTCGGATCGTCAAAGTCGACTTCCTCCAAAGCGAAAACCAACATCTCATCGAAAGACGGGACACCTTTGCCTCTATCAGGACATCTTAGGCCCGTTCCCACGGGCGCCAGGGGGCTACCGATATCTCTACGCCGCCATCGACAAGTTCACCAAGTGGGCGGAAGTGGAAGCCGTCCGTACAATTCCAGCCGGCTCTGCCGTCAAGTTTATCAAGGGCCTCGTGAGCCGCTTCGGAGTCCCCAACCGCATCATCACAGATAACGGCTCGCAGTTTACTAGTAACCTCTTCAAAACCTACTGTGCTAACCTTGGAACGCAGATCTGCTACGCTTCGGTAGCCCACCCCAGGAGCAATGGTCAGGCTGAGCGTGCCAACACAGAGGTCCTGAGGGGCCTCAAGACTAGGACCTTCAAGAAGAAGCTGGAGGCCTGCGGCAGGGGCTGGCACGACGAGCTCCAGTCCGTGATGTGGTCCATCCGTACCACCGCTACCAAGCCAACGGCGAGACTCCGTTTTTCCTCGCTTCACGGAGCCAAGCGTCCTCCTCACGAGGTCAAGCACGCCCGCTGGTCGCATTCAACGAAACGCAGCAGGACGCCATGCGGGGGATGGATCTCATGCTGGGGGAGGAACGCCGACGCAAAGCCGCATTGAGGGCGGCAAGGTACCAACAAGCGCTGCAGCGGTACCACTGCCGCAACATCCACTCCAGGACGCTCGAGGTGGGCGACCTCGTCCTGAGGCGGGTCCTCTCCAGAGAAGGGTTGCACAAGCTTTCGCCCATGTGGGAGGGCCCATTCAGGGTCGTCCATGTCTCTGTGCCGGTGCAGCGCGCTCGAGACGCAGGACGGATACCCATCTGTAACGCTTGAACATCCAAAGACCTCCGGAAGTTCTATCCATGAAGTAAGGCCCAGAGCCTGAGAAGCAAGGCCCAGAGCCTGAGAAGAAAGGCCCAGAGCCTATGAAGAAGGCCCGGTGCCTATGAAGAATCGCCGCCCGTGACACTCTCACGTAATAATGAGTGGGGCTGTACACGCCCCGAAGTCCCAGGAGCGCCGGCCTCAGGCCCTGGGGCTCCCTCCCACGCCTAGTGGACAACACTTAGCTCCTCGCTGGTGAGAAGACTTGAAGACAAGATTAGGTGTCGGACGCGACTTTTCATTTGCTTTCCATAGTTGGCTCGCTTTTCCTTAATCGGAGTTGCTCTTGGTGTTCGTTGCTAATTTGGTTCCCTAGCCTTTTACCGCATTTTTCGGCTCTGGTTTGCTCATGTTCTCTCTCTTGCATACCTCGCGAGGGGGCTAGGCAAGTGCCCTTGCGAGCATTTTTCTTCTCTCTACCTTCTCGCGGGCCACCCTTGTTCGAGCCTGGAAGCTGGCACATCTCTCCTAATCCGTGCCCCTCGGGTACCGTGATACAAGGCGCCAAGCGCGGCTTGGGTGGACGGCAAATCCTCTAGAGCACCTCCCTAACGATTTTTTTGCAGTTTCTGATCAAACGCAGACACCTCGTGAGGGAAAGGGCATCCCAAACGCGTCAGGTTAAGTTATCTTTGCGCAAAATAACAACACGACATGGGAATAACACGCACAATGCATTAACCAAAGAACCACAGTTCGATACACGCCCCTCTGGGCCCATACTGGTTTCATTTTCTGATGCAGGAAAAAAAGGAAAAAGCTAAACAAAGCAGCATTGCAGCAATCCACGGAGGCAGGCCCTTAGCGACGCCCCGAGCCTAGCTGAGAGAGTCCTCGATTAGGGGGTGTCCGGATGGCCGAACTATAACCTTTGGTCGGACTCCTGGACTATGAAGATACAAGATTGAAGACTCCGTCCCGTGTCCGGATGGGACTTTCCTTGGCATGGAAGGCAAGCTTGGCGATATGGATATGTAGATCTCCTCCCAATGTAACCGACTCTGTGTAACCCTAGCCCTCTTCGATGTCTATATAAATCGGAGGGTTTTAGTCCGAGGATCTAACAACAATCATACCATAGGCTAGCTTCTAGGGTTTAGCCCTCTCGATCTCGTGGTAGATCTACTCTTGTACTACCCATATCATCAATATTAATCAAGCAGGAGTAGGGTTTTACCTCCATTGAGAGGGCCCAACCTGGGTAAAAACATCGTGTCCCTTGTTTCCTATTACCATCCGCCTAGACGCACAGCTCGGGACCCCTACCCGAGATCCGCCGGTTTTGACACCGACATTGGTGCTTTCATTGAGAGTTCCTCGTGTCGCCATCTTTAGGCTCGATGGCTCCTCCGATCATCAACAACGGCGCGGTCCAGGGTGAGACTTTTTTCCCGCATGATCTTCAGATTCGTGGCTTTGCACCGCAGCCAATTCGCTGGCCATCCGAGCAGATCGAAGCTACGCCCCGCCATCAGTCGACGGAAGTTTGAACTACACGGCTCACGCCCGCGGAGACTTGATCTTCGGCGGGTTCGAGCCAAAGCCGCCGCCAGACCGCATGATGGGCATGATCTAGCTCGCCGCCGAACAAGGCCCTAGAGGCCGCACTCAGTGTTCGCTCGACCTTAGCTCGGCCGATCGCACCAATCGAGGACGGTGGCTGGACACCGCCGGGCTGCAATCTCTACGGCGATCGAGCCAACACCAGCCTTGTCCTCCGCGGGCCCGTGACTCCAAGGTGCCGGACCAAACTTCCGCATACCGCCAATCGAATCCGATTACGCCGATCATGGAGTTCACCGCGACATCTTTTCAAAGACTCGCCTTCGGTGACATTCTCAATTCATTAAAATCTCTCTTTATCGGGGAGCCTGGCCGACTATGGTCAAGCAAGGTTGGGATGCGACGATTTAAGAAATTCAAAGCCCACCCACCACCCACTTCATAGCCACCGCCGATGATTTATCGACATGCTCGACTTGATCAAGACATCGACGGTATGTACGACGATGTAGGAGACGAACAGAACCAGCGCCTTATAGGGCATCGGACAACCACCCCATCTCACGATGTATACATGGTGGACACACCTAAAAGACACGACGAGGAGGAACAAAGGAGGCAACGAGGATCGCTCCTCTAAAAGCAGTTAAAGCGGCGGCGTAAGCGCCGCCCAAACCCCAATCTTGACAGAGACAATGCCATACGCACTCCAGCCATAGAGCAGGGCGAACCGGCGGACGCATTTAACATGCCATCGAGCAACCGTCCTAACAGGGCAACTTGATAAACAACCCGCCCCCGGCTGAAGATAATAATCCGAACGACTCACGCCGGACAAGCTACCGGAGCAGTAAGAACCTCCACAAAGGCTCAAGTTACATCGCTGCAGTAGCCTAAAAAGGCGAAGGAAGCTCAAAACAGCGGAAGATGCACTCAAAACTAGATGGAGCAAAGTACTCAACATCATAGACAAATACGGCGAACGCCGACAAAGAGCTACCCGGCTTAAAATTATCGCGAATTTGATGAGGAGGCCTTGAGCCCCGCAATCAAAAAATAAGGAAGCCACCCAACGGGTGAACAACCCCATGGCCAACATAGAGCGGCAAAGGGCGCCGCACACAAGCCGGCACGCGATCCGCACAAGGATTCACATAAAAAAGATGGCCCGGCTAGATCTAACTACGGGCCAAGAAAGCAAGCTCTAGTAAGCAACGCAACACATCAAGTATCTGAACATCACGGTACACCCAAATATAGGGGTGCCGACACCCCTATGTTTCACCGATGAGGTGCCGGATCATGAATTTCAAATGGATTCAAGCCCGTAAACATAGAGGCATATGACGGAACAACATACCTCGAGTCTCGATTGAGGATTACATCCTCCACATACACATGGCTAGAGGAGATGATCTCCACGCCATAAAATACTTACCCTCAAGCTCAAAGGGCCAGCCCGGCATTGGCTTAAAAGCCTTCCTAAAACACCATTGAAGTTGGGAAGAACTCGAGGATGCTTTTCGCAAATTTTCAAGGGATTCTATGTCCGACCTCCGGATGCGCATTTATTTAATTCATATAACTCAACAACCCGAGAGTCAGCCCGAAACTCAAACAGATTTCTTACTAAAAGAACCAGATAGTCGATCGTCTCGACGCCAAGCCTTAGCAGCTTTCAAACACATGCTCGAGATTTAATGGCTCGCCAGCACCTCGCCAAGAAAAGCCAAGAACAATGGCCGCATTAACAAGCCTCATGACCCGCTTATGCTAGGAGAGGATAGCTGGTTGGCAAGATGCGCATCAATGACCCAAGTACATCCGGGTTAGGGATGGAACGGAAACCGCGACGCAAAGAAGGACCAGCGCCGACCAAGGGAAACAGCCCAAGAGCACGATACCAACGCCGGATTCAAAAGCTCTCAGAGAATCAGCAAAACTACCCTCAAGGATAATAGGACGAGCTATCTAACCTAAACAAAATCTTGGACAAGATATGTCAAATCCACAAGACTTCGGAAGCCCGCAAACCATACCCACAGAGATTGTTGGGTCTTCAAGCAATCCGCAAACTCAACATCGAACACAAGGCTCGACACACCAAGCGAGGACGATGACGAACCCCACAAGCAGAGCAACCGAAAACAAAAGAATTTCCCACAAGAAGTCAAAACAAGAAACTCACTTCACGTGACAAAAGGGAAAACATAGTGGTGCCTATAGAGTTACGCTACCATACGGCCTATCCTGAGGAGTCCCGCCATCGGTTGTTAAAACCAATCACCTTCACCAACAGATTACTCTAGAAGTATCCGAACGCAGCTGGACTGCCTTGGTATTAGATCCGATAATTGACGGACTCCACTTTACAGAAGTCCTAATGGACGGCGGCAGTGATCAAAACCTGCTATATCAGGACACAATCCGCAAAATGGGGATAGACCCAACAACAACAATTCGCCATAGCAACACTTCCTTTCAAGGGGTAACGTCAGGCCCATATGCCCATTGTACGGGCTCTCTCCTGCTAGAAGTTATGTTCGGCTCACCCGACAACTTCCGCCGCGAAAAGCTAACCTTCCACATCACCCCATTTACAAGTAGCTATCAAGCACTACTGGGACACGAAGCTTTCACCCGCTTTAACGGAATACCGCATTATGCATCTCTTATACTTAAAATGCCCGGTCCGCGAGGCATCATCTCATTAAAGGGAAATATCGAGTGTTCCTCGAGCGCGGAAGATTGTGCGGCTGCCTTGACAGCCACACACTAAACCGCTTCACTAATCAAAGCACCTAAAAGGTCGCTCAGACTTTGACATGGCTAGACAAGTCCCGCGTAAACATACAAGGGCTTACTAGCCGATACCCCTCGCATAAGGGCTCGCGCATGTACAACACGAGACAATAAAGCTCAATTTTATTCATTTTTGAATTGTACTTTGTTTATTTAATATAACGTACATCTTCGCATGATCTTTTTCAACTAAGTTCCTCTCTTTACAGATGAACACCTGCTACACCTGGCCCGTGATACGCAGACAACGGAGACACAGCGCAGACGCGCGCAGAGGGACCCGCTCCAAGGATTCTTTTCACATTAAGACCTCGCGTAAACCTTTTTTACTGTCTCTTGTTGATACACATCCCCGGTTTCTTGCTATAACCAAGGTGGAAGCTGGCGCTTGGCATGTGGCCACGCCAGAATTTTATGCTGCACTGGACACCAGGGCTTATTACTAAGGGTGTTCTTCAACCCGCTTTCATAAAGACCGAATACCTTAGGGAGTGTTTACGTCATGAAGTTTGGCCTCGATATGCATCAGCTCCAATCATGTCTTTGGTCAAATGTTGGGTTTGTTTCGGCTCCGTGTTTTGCTGTCTTACGCTCCGCTCTATCGGCTAAGGCGGCACCAGGAGAACTATCGCGATTGTGCCCTTGTTCGCCAAAGAGCACCTCAAGAGAGAAAGCTTAAAACCGATCGTCATGATATTGCGTGAGACCGGTCAACCACTGATGACCCGCCGAATCTTTAGGATTCTCCAAGATAACGAAGGGTCGCTTTCGCCAGCACACACGCGCCTCAATTCGGGTGAGCGGTGTTCTGTGGGCTATATAGTAGCCCCACCGTCAAACTCCTATGGCTAAGTGAAAGTGATAAAGCATTATAGTCCGGTTGTTTAGTTCGCTGCGCTATCACCTCCTTAATAGGACCAAGACGTTGGGTCAAGTGTGAAATGCGCTTTATGTAACACCCCGCATTATATGTGGGTAAAGTCAAGACTGCCATCTTTCAAAGTTATATACACATATACATTAACGGCCGCGACAGGAGGTATTTTAATTTTGAAGGCACAAGTATAAAAAGCTTTTATATTAAATCGAAACATTGTTTTACAATAATACTTGTTATTCGAACATAATATCCTTCGAGCAATCGCGTTTCTATTAAACGAGCGCCTGCAGAACTTCCCGAAAATAGTGCTCGGCAGTACTCGGCCCCGTCTCAATCTTGGGATGCAACATCGGTAGCCTTCATCTCCGCCCAGTATGTCTTGACATGGGCAAGAGCCATCTGCGCACCCTCTATGCACGTTGACCTCTTCATTGCATTGATATGCAGCACCGCACCAAGGAATTGCTGCACCTAGCTAAAATAACTCCTCGGCTCGGGCCTTTCCGGCCACAGATGACTCACGACATACTTCATGGCGAGTCCGGATAACCTATTCAGCTCCGCCCATGCGGCCAAACGATCGTTTAATGGAAGTGGGCGCTTTGGATTGTGGAATTGCGACCAAAAAAGCTTTTCCACTTCGTGATCATTTTGATCTCGGAAGTGTTCGGCCGCGTCCGCGGCACTCGCCGCCAAGTCCAGGTAAGTGTCCGCCGCACTCCACAAATGGTCCAACGGAGCATATTTAGGATCCCCGAACTTCATCTGCAGCATAAAGGGCTTTCCAGCCGCGATATCTCTGGCCTGACGTAGCTCCTCCTTCATAGCTCTCATCGCAAAGCGAGCATCCTTGGCCTCGGTAGTGGCCTTCTTCAGGTCCTCCTGTTCCGCCCGATCTTCTTTTTCAAGAAGCTCGCAGCGGTCGGCAGCATTCTTCAACTTCACAGCCATCTCGGCCATTTCCTTCTTGCTTCGGCAAAGGAGCAGCCTGTTCGCTTTCAGCTCTTTCACGCTTTTAAGGCAGCCGATCGCTTCTCCTGGCCTGCTCCTTGGCTCGGGCAAGTTCCGCCCGAAGGTTCTCTATGGCAGCGGCACCATCTGCATCAAGCACACATGTTGTAAGGTACGGGGCATCAATCTCCTCTTACCGGGTGTCTTCGGAGAAATTACATACCTTGTGCCTCATCAAGACGCTTGTTAACAAGCGCGATGTCGACATTTGCCACATCAAGTTGCCGCTTTAGCTCGGCAAATTCATCATCCCGCTAGCCACCGACACTTCGCCACCTACATAGGAACGGCGACATGTTATACTCGATTATGATCCTCTAGGCTGTCATTTTTGACAATGCACCGAGTCTCGTGGGCTACTATCTACACAGACGATCTTATATATGTAGGTACATCATTTCACAGACTCAAAACCTCGTCAAGAACTCCCGACGGCCTCAGGCAACCCGCCTGCGGATGAAATCTTTCAATCACCGTGCCCATCAATGCACGGTGTTCTTCTCGAGATAGACGCCGCCGAAAGCAGATCCTTCAGCTCCTCCGACTGCACCGGACGGTGCCGACTCGTCCGATGGCCTTTTTCAAGGTCGGACACGGATGGCTTTGGGGAGCCATACGATCGCTATCCGCCTTGCCGGATTCGAGAAACCCTCCGTGGCGACACTCAGCCCGCCGCAAGGCGGCACGGAGGGGGGCGCGCTCCATCATCTCCGGACGAAGATCCTCAAGATGAGCTCACGAGAAGGGCTGAGATCCGAACTACAAGGTAAAATTTCGGTTATCTTCCTCGTAAATAGAACAGGATGTTTCTTATTTTAAAAATCCTCTCTACTTACTTACGGCTGCTGGAGGGCTGATCCCAGGGCACAAAGGCGGCCGAGGCATCCCCCGGCGCAGGAACCTCTGATCAAGATTTCTTCCCCCGCTTTGAGACCATGGTCTCCGGGTCTTCAAAGGCGGTCCTCTTCTTCCCCTGGACAGAGGAATTTTCGATTCCTCCTTCCCTGACAGCCTCCTTCGGGGAGGCGGTAGCTTCCTTATTCCCCCCTTTGCCTTCTTCCAAAGGCACAACCTCCAGCATCCTGGTTAACACGGGATCCGGCATGGTCTCAAGGAGGGGGGCCGGACACATGATTAGCTTTGCTTTCGCTATCCACTCCTGTTTAAGGGACAACTCTTTTAAGGGAAATTTTATGATAAGTGTACGGATAGCGTGTCCGGCATGTGGCTACTTACTTGAGTATCCGGCGATTGCAGCTCAGACTCTGCCCTCGGGTCGAGTCCGGACACCTTGCTTGTGATCCAAGAACAATTTGTACATCTCCATGGGCGCCACGCCGTAAAATGTTGGAGGGCTCATGGTCCTCCGGATTAAACTCCCACAGCGTTAGGGGCGACGCTTGCAGGAGGCGGTGCGGCAAATCAGCATGACCTGCGCCACTACACGACCAAATTGATGTCTCTTTCTAGGAGATCTCGAATGCGACCTGCAACAAGGGCACGCCCTGGACGGCCCCGCTAAATCCTTTATTGACCCATGACGCTAGCTATGGTGGGGGACCCGAGCGAAAGGAGATGGCGCCACCCACTTGGTGCCCCAGGAGCTGTGATATAAAACCACTCTTATTGCCATAAGCTAAACTCCTCTTTGAAAGAGCCTCGGGCCTTATAGCATTCTTGCTTATAACAGCACCTCCAAGACTCAGGCTGCCCTCGATCATATTCGCTCTACTTTGAAGGTCTTAAGCCACAATCCGAAGTGAGGAGTAATGCGGAGGAAGGCTTCGCACACGGCGATGAACGATGAGATGTGGAGGATGGACTCCAGAGCCAAGTCGTGAAATTCCAGCCCATAATAAAACATGAGCCCCTCACGAAGGGGTCCGCGGGAAGCCTAGCCTCAAGGAAGTGAGACATGAACACCACGCTCTCACCAGGCTTGGGAGTGGGAATAACCAGCCCTTGAGCAGGCAGCCTATGCGAGATTTCGCCGGTTAGATACCTGGCATCTCTCAGCTTTAGCATGTCTTCTTCCGTAACGGAGGAAGGCATCCACCGGCCTTAAAGGCCGGAGCCGGACATCATCGAAGGTCCGAAGCGCCTGAATCTGGAGCTTTGGGTGTTGGAACTTGAGGCGAGAGGCGGATTCGATTGAGATTGAAAGAAAGGAGTAGAGCCTTGGTCTCTTTATAAATAGGTTGAATACCAAGAGTGATAGAGGCAAAGGTGTCCCGATGTTTCGATGAGATGGTGGCTATCGTTTCTGTGGGAGTCGACCTTGACGATCCGACTACGAACGTGCGAGACGTCGCGCCTTAGCAATCGCTAAACCAACTTCCGAGGGTTATTGACCACGCCGAGCACGATCAACTCGACCACGAGGGCCTGCTTCTCGCGAGCAAACGAAGAACAAGCAAGAAACTGAGATTGCAATCTGGATATTGCGAATATAAGATGAAAGCTTTATCGATCAAGGTGGGGTTCTGTGGACGCTTTGTCCGGTCGTTGAACACAAACGGCACGCAAGTTGCAGCTATGGCTAACTTTAATCTAAACAAAACCCAAGGTCTAAACGGTGCCCTAAGGGCTGTATATATGGAGGAAGAGGGGGAATTTCGTGGCCCTTGGTGGAGGGGTCCAAATCAACCCTAACTCTTGTTTCCCCACACATACGGACTCTAAAACAGCCTATACTTAAGTATTTCGAAATTACATGGGCCTGGCCCACTAATAAGGTGACGCAGCACCTAGAATAGCCTCGGACGACATTTATGAAGTAGCATCTTGTATATTTCTGTCCAAGGCTTCATGCACCCATTATGGTGGCTTCAAAGTCCTGAAATCATCACTTGTAACTCCGTTTGTTCCCCTCTATGCATGGCATTATCTCCATGCTTGTTCTTGCTCCAATGTCCATCCTTCTCCAAGCTAGGGCCTTCATTTGTAAGCAAAACAAATGTATCCAATTTAGGCAGCATCATATTCTCATGAACATTAGAATCATTACCAAGAAACGAAAGTACCGATAATTTAATTGGCGGCGCGAGCTCTAGTAATTGGTCCAAGATATGTAGCAAGAGGGGCTGTGGGTGTAACAATGGTATTGATGTCCTCATCATCCTCCCCTTCTTGAAATGAAGTCGCCCTCGACGGAAGCTCATCTTCCTCACCCAAATAAGGCTTCAAATCTGCAATGTTAAAAGTGGACTAACCCCAAAATCTGCAGCAGCTCAAGTTTATATGCATTATCATTTATTTTCTAACACCTTAAATGGACCATCAAAGACGTGGCATTAGCTTTGATTTGCGCAAATTAGGAAACCTATCCTCACGCAAATGTAACCAAACAAGATCTCCAGTGCAAAGACAACATGTTTTCTACCCTTATCTCCAAAGAAGTTTATATTTAGCATTCATACGCTCAATGTTTTCCTTAGTTATCTCATGCATTTTAAAATCAATTCAGCACGCTCTTTAGCATCAAAATTAACCTTCTCCAAGATGGAAGAGGCAACAAATCAATAGGTGCACGAGGTAGGAAGCTGATGAGGACATCAATACCATTGTTACACCCACAGCCCTCGCTGCTATACATACCGGACCAATTACTAGAGCTCACAAGACGCCAATTGAATTATCGTGTACTTTCGCTTCTTGGTAACGATTCTAATGTTCATGAGAATATGATGCTGCTTAAATTGGATACATTTGTTTTGCTTACAAATGAAGGGCCTACCATGGACAAGAAAGATGAACCTTGGAGCAAGTTCAAGCATGGAGATGTTGGCATGCTAAGGGGAACAAGAACGGAGTTACAAGTGATGATTCCAGACTTTGAAGCCACCCTAATGAGTGCATGAGGCCTTGGACGAAATATACAAGATGCCACTTCATAATATTCGTCCATAGGCTATTCTAGGTGCTGCGTCACCTTATTATTGGGCCAGGCCCATGTAATTTCGAAATACTTAAGTATAGGCTGTTTTAGAGTCCGTATGTGGGGAAACAAGAGTTAGGGTTGATTTTGACCCTCCACCAAGGGCCACGAAATTCCCCCTCTTCCTCCATATATACAGCCCTTAGGGCCCCGCTTAGACCTTGGGTTTTGTTTAGATTAAAAGTTCGCCATAGCTGCAACTTCACAGATTTCGCTTGTGTTCAACGACTGCATAAAGGCGCCACAGTAACCCCACCTTGATCAATAAAGCTTTCATCTTATATTCGCAATATCCAGATTGCAATCTCAGCTTGCTTGTTCTTCGCTTGCTCGCAGGAAACAGCCCTCGTGGTCGTTGATCGTGTTCCCGCGTGGTCAATAACCCTCGAAGTTGGTTTAGCGATTGCTAAGGCGCGACGCCTCGACGCTCAGTAGTCGGATCGCCAAGGTCGACTTCACGTAAACGATAGCCACCATCTCATCGAAACATCGGACACCTTTGCCTCTATCAAGTGGTATCAGATTTTCAGGTTGCTCGTGAGATTTTACAGTTTTTCGAGATTAGATCGAGTCTGTTCTTCATACCTAAAGTCCACGAAAAAGCCACAAAAAAATTAGGTTAGTTCATCATATCCCAACCAATCTGAGCCTTTGCATAATCTTTTTAGGGTTTTGCTTTGTTGAATTTGCGGTTGCATCGCCGTGTCTAGTTGCTGGTCTTAGAGTCTAGTCTTTTAGAGTTTCGAAGTTCGGTCATAAGTTGTCACGCCGCCACCGCACCATCATCATCGCCTCGCCACCTACCATCACCGCTCAATCCGTGATCCATATACCACCACCAATCCGTGTCCATATACCACCACCGATCCATATCCATATACTACCACCGCTTCCACCACCGCTGCCATATACCACCACCATATATCCACCACCAATCCGAAGTTCCTTGCATATTAGGGTTGTTTTCGAGATCCATCTAGTTTCCGATTCGTGTTTCCTTGCCGAGTAGGTTTCGAAAAAAAAAAAAGAGTCTGAAACCACCTCCGCTTAGGCCCAAAATTTTCCAAAACGACTTGTCAAAAAAATTTCGCTATCCTATTTTTAGGTGTTTCTAAGTGGATTGAGACAACGCCGTTATAGAAAGTTTTTTGACCCGCTTCAGCTTTTTGGGTCCGGCAAAAAAAAAAATATTTGGTCAAAAATTTCGTGCCCATCCCGTCGGTTTGACCTCGGAAGAGTTTTGAGACACTCGCCATTATAGTGATTTTTCGCAAAAAAAAAAAAAAAGAGCAGCAAAAAAAAAGCAAGAAAAAAAAAAAAGCGAAAAAAAAATTCCAGAGTGTGCTTTTCCCTTGTTTACGCAGCAGCGCGTGATTTTGTTAGTGTTCTAGGCTCGCGCCTCTAGCACGGTTCAGCCTAGGACCAAAGACAAGACTCGTCGTTGAGCGCTTATTCAACTTTGCATCTCGAATTGATTATTGCTAACCTTTTTTTTTTTGCTACCATATTATAAGCCTTCCCAGCTCCACATACATCTACATCGTATGCTTGACTCTCCCCGTAATCGCTTCTATCCAAGCTTTGAGAGTTTTGACTACATCGGTTGCCGATCACCGCTTCTTCATTGGGTAAGAACTGGTAAGAATTTGAGATTTGCTCGACGGATTTGTGATCGCCCACCACACCACCACCACCACTTCCTAGTAGTCCGTCAATCATATTCTTGTGTGTTTCTATTGTTGCTAACCATGGCAGGATCACAAGCGATTTAGACCGACCGGGAGAACATGACAAACAAAGCGCTACATGATAAGTTTCAACAAATGATGAGTGGGCAGGTGGACGATGTGCTAAATAGATTTGAAGAGGCCATGGAGAAGATAGATGGCATTGAGAAGGCGTCAAACAAAGCTCGATAACAAGTTTAATGAATTGCTCGCGCCTACCACCACCACCACCGGCTGCACCTAACGCACCTCTACTACAACAACACGGACTACCTCCACATCGCGAAACAGCCCTCCGCCGAGCTTCCCGTGTCCTCTTCACCGCCAAGCTGCCGGTGTGCTGTTGATACTTCGTGGCTCCCGCTGCTGCTGCGGTGGGGAGGATGATTATGTGAGAGCTTACGAGGATGAGGTTGATCAACATCGAACTACGTGCAACCACCAGCACCACAACCACCGTGTCGCCCACATGCAAATAATGGCAATGTTCGCTCCCCTTCAGTACGAGATCATGACCATCTCCCTAAACTGAAATTGAATATTCCACCATTTGAGGGTAGATATGTTCCTGATATATATCTTACTTGGGAAGTTAGAAACTGAACAACGATTTACATGTTTACAATATCCCGAGGAGAGACGTGTTCCTGCTGCTGTTTGTGCTTTCACTAGCTTTGCATGTGTTTGGTGGTCTCAACATTGTAGATTATATCCTGCTCCAGCTACTTGGGCTGCTTTGAAAACTGCTATATGCATCGCTGGGTTCCACCATATTATCAACGTGAATTACTTCAAAATTGCAGCGCTTAAGACAAGGAAAAATTCGTAGAAGAATATTATCGGAATTACAAACTGGCTTGATTAGATGTGGTATTGTTGAGGAGAATGAAGCTATGCTTGCACGTTTTCGGGTGGATTAAATAGAGAGATTCAGACCATTCTAGACTACAAGGATTATAATAATATCACTCGATTATTCCATCTTGCTTGTAAAGCTGAACGTGAAGTGCAGGATCGATGTGCCTTGGCGCGGACTAACTTTTCTCGCAGGTCGACCTTCATCATGGACACCACGCATCATCTACTTCCACACGCTCTACTACACCGCACCTCCGCCGGCTGCCACCTCCAACCGTGATACAAGAAAGCAGGCACAACCACCACTATCCGCCAAGAGTACACCGCTGGGCTACACAGAGCTCTTCTTCTTCCATGGCGCCAACAGGCACACAAGTGATATTATTTGTCGTCGTTGTAAGGGAAGAGGACATTTTATGAGAGAATGCCAATCTCAGCGTGTGATGATTGCTAACGAGGATGGTGGGTATGAGTCTGCTAGTGACTATGATGAAGAGACTTTGGCTCTTATTACACATGAAGAACACGGTGGAGATGATTCTGATCTTGAGACGCAATACATGGCTGTCAAGATGCCGACAGTATGAATGTTTAGTTGCTCAACGTGTTTTGAGTGTGCAGGTTACACAAGTGAGCAAAATCAGAGGCATAACTTGTTCCATACAAAGGAGTTGTGAAGGAACGTTCTATTCAAGGCCATCATAGATGGAGGGAGCTGCAACAACTTGGCTAGCATGGATATGGTGGAGAAGCTTTTCTCACCACAAGACCACATCCACATCCTTACTACATCCAATGGTTCAACAACAGCGGCAAGGTTAAGGTAACACGATCGTTCGTGTGCATTTTAGTATCTCTACATATGCTGATTATGTTGATTGTGATGTGGTACCTATGCAAGCATGTTCCTTATTACTTGGTAGACCATGGCAATTTGATAAAATTCTGTACACCATGGTAGAAACAATCAGATACTCTTGTTCACAAGGATAAAAATATTACTTTGCTTCCTATGACTCCTGATTCCATTTTGAAAGATGATATTAATAGAGCTAATAAAGCAAAACAGAGAAAATAAGAGTGAAAATCAGATTGTGGCAAAAGAATTTGAGCAACAAATGAAGCCTAATAATAAACCATCTAATGTTGCTTCGAAATTAAACTGAAAAGTGCATGTTTATTTGCCACCAAATCTGATATTGATGAGCTAGATTCTAGCAAATCTGTTTGCTATGCTTTTGTGTGCAAAGAGGCATTATTTTCATTCGAGGACGTGTTTTCCTCTTTGCCCCCGCTGTCACTAACATTTTGCAGAGTTCACGACGCCTTCCCACAAGACGTGCCACCGGATTACCACCTATTCGAGGGATTGAGCATCAAATTGACTTAATTCCGGTGCATCGCTACCCAACCGTGCACCATACCGCATCAATCCAGAGGAGACGAAGGAGATTATGCGTCAAGTACAGAGCTGCTCGACAAAGGTTATATACGCGAATCTCTTAGTCCTTGTGCTGTTCCTATTATACTAGTGCCTAAAAAGGATGGTACGTCGCGATGTGTGTTGATTGTAGAGGCATTAATAATATTACTATTCGTTATCGCCATCCTATTCCTAGGCTAGATGATATGCTTGATGAATTGAGTGGTCTACAATATTCTCCAAAGTTGATTTATGAGTGGATACCATCAAATTCGTATGAAATTGGGAGATGAATGGAAAACAGCATTTAAAACTAAGTTTGGATTATATGAGTGGTTAGTCATGCCTTTTGGGTTAACTAATGCACCTAGTACTTTCATGAGATTAATGAACGAAGTTTTACGTGCTTTCATTGGACGATTTGTGGTAGTTTACTTTGATGATATACTGATTTATAGCAAATCTTTGGAAGAACATTTGGAACATTTACGTGTTGTTTTTAATGCTCTACGTGATGCACGCTTGTTTGGTAACCTTGGGAAGTGCACCTTTTGCACCGACCGAGTATCTTTTCTTGGCTATGTTGTTACTCCACAGGAATTGAAGTTGATAAAGCCAAGATTGAAGCTATTGAGAGTTGGCCGCAGCCCAAAACGGTCACACAAGTGAGGAGTTTTCTTGGACTCGCTGGTTTCTATAGGCGTTTTGTGAGAGACTTTAGCACCATTGCTGCACCTCTCAATGAGCTTACAAAGAAGGATGTGCCTTTTGTTTGGGGTACCGCATGTGAAGAAGCCTTCACGGTATTGAAAGATAAGTTGACACATGCCCTTTACTCCAACTTCCCGACTTTAATAAGACTTTTGAGCTTGAATGTGATGCTAGTGGAATTGGATTAGAGGTGTGTTATTACAAGATGGCAAACCTGTTGCATACTTTTCGAAAAATTGAGGGCCTAGTCTGAACTATTCTACTTATGACAAAGAATTATATGCTCTTGTTCGGACTTTAGAGACATGGCAACATTATTTATGGCCCAAAGAATTTGTTATACATTCTGATCATGAATCTTTGAAACATATTAAAAGTCAAGCTAAACTGAATCGTAGACATGCTAAATGGGTTGAATTCATTGAGACTTTCCTTATGTCATTAAACACAAGAAGGGTAAAGAAAATGTTATTGCCGATGCTTTGTCTCGTCGATATACTATGCTTTCACAACTTGACTTCAAAATATTTGGTTTGGAGACCATCAAAGATCAATATGTGCATGATGCTGATTTTAAAGATGTAATGCAGAATTGTAAAGAGGGAAGAACATGGAACAAGTTCGTTATTAATGATGGTTTTGTGTTCCGTGCTAACAAGCTATGCATTCCTCGCTAGCTCTGTTCGCCTTTTGTTGTTGCAGGAGGCGATGGAGGAGGATTAATGGGACACTTTGGCGCCAAGAAGACGGAGGATATACTTGCTACACATTTCTTTTGGCCAAAGATGAGACGGATGTTGAGCGCTTTGTTGCTCGCTGCACTACATGTCAAAAAGCTAAGTCACGACTCAATCCTCATGGTTTATATATGCCTTTGCTGTGCCTAGTGTTCCTTGGGAGGATATATCTATGGACTTTGTTTTAGGTTTACCTCTAACAAAGAAGGGAGGATAGCATATTTGTTGTCGTGGATAGATTCTCGAAAATGGCACACTTTATACCATGTCATAAAAGCGATGATGTCGTTAATGTTGCTGATTTGTTCTTTCGTGAAATTATTCGCTTGCATGGTGTGCCAAATACTATTGTTTCAGATCGTGATACTAAATTTCTTAGCCACTTTTGGAGATGTTTATGGGCTAAGTTGGGGACTAAACTGCTTTTTAGTACTACTTGTCACCCCCAAACCGATGGATAAACTGAAGTAGTCAATAGAACATTGTCTACTATGCTTAGGGCTGTTTTGAAGAATAATAAGAAAATGTGGGAAGAATGCTTGCCTCATATTGAATTTGCTTATAATCGCTCATTGCATTCTACTACTAAGATGTGCCCTTTTGAAATTGTGTATGGCTTCCTACCTCGTGCACCTATTGATTTGTTGCCTCTTCCATCTTCGGAGAAGGTTAATTTTGATGCTAAAGAACGTGCTGAATTGATTTTAAAAATGCATGAGTTAACTAAGGAAAACATTGAGCGATGAATGCTAAATATAAACTTGTTGGAGATAAGGGTAGAAAACATGTTGTCTTTGCACCGGAGATCTTGTTTGGTTACATTTATGTAAGGATAGGTTTCCTAATTTGCGCAAATCAAAGCTAATGCCACGTGCTTGATGGTCCATTTAAGGTGTTAGAGAAAATAAATGATAATGCATATAAACTTGAGCTGCCTGCAGATTTTGGGGTTAGTCCCACTTTTAACATTGCAGATTTGAAGCCTTATTTGGGTGAGGAAGATGAGCTTCCGTCGAGGACGACTTCATTTCAAGAAGGGAGGATGATGAGGACATCAATACCATTGTTACACCCACAGCCCCCTGCTGCTATACATACTGGACCAATTACTAGAGCTCACAAGACGCCAATTGAATTATCGTGTACTTTCGTTTCTTGGTAACGATTCTAATGTTCATGAGAATATGATGCTGCCTAAATTGGATACATTTGTTTTGCTTACAAATGAAGGGCCTACCATGGACAAGAAAGATGAACCTTGGAGCAAGTTCAAGCATGGAGATGTTGGCATGCTAAGGGGAACAAGAACGGAGTTACAAGTGATGATTCCAGGACTTTGAAGCCACCCTAATGAGTGCATGAGGCCTTGGACGAAATATACAAGATGCCACTTCATAATATTCGTCCATAGGCTATTCTAGGTGCTCGTCACCTTATTATTGGGCCAGGCCCATGTAATTTCGAAATACTTAAGTATAGGCTGTTTTAGAGTCCGTATGTGTGGGGAAACAAGAGTTAGGGTTGATTTCGGACCCCTCCACCAAGGGCCACGAAATTCCCCCTCTTCCTCCATATATACAGCCCTTAGGGCCCGCTTAGACCTTGGGTTTTGTTTAGATTAAAAGTTCGCCATAGCTGCAACTTCGCGTGCATTTCGCTTGTGTTCAACGACTGCATAAAGGCGCCACGTAACCCCACCTTGATCAATAAAGCTTTCATCTTATATTCGCAATATCCAGATTGCAATCTCAGTTTCTTGCTTGTTCTTCGCTTGCTCGCAGGAAACAGCCCTCGTGGTCGTTGATCGTGCTTCGCGTGGTCAATAACCCTCGGAAGTTGGTTTAGCGATTGCTAAGGCGCCGACGCCTCAAGACGCTCAGAGTCGGATCGTCAAGGTCGACTCCCACAGAAACGATAGCCACCATCTCATCGAAACATCGGGACACCTTTGCCTCTATCGAGGTAAGAAGCCATACACAATTTCAAAAGGGCACATCTTAGTTGTAGAATGCAATGAACGATTATAAGCAAATTCAATATGAGGCAAGCATTCTTCCCACATTTTCTTATTATTCTTCAAAACAGCCCTAAGCATAGTAGACAATGTTCTATTGACTACTTCAGTTTGTCCATCAGTTTGGGGGTGACAAGTAGTACTAAAAAGCAGTTTAGTCCCCAACTTAGCCCATAAACATCTCCAAAAGTGGCTAAGAAATTTAGTATCACGATCTGAAACAATAGTATTTGGCACACCATGCAAGTGAATAATTTCACGAAAGAACAAATCAGCAACATTAACAAAGATCATCGCTTTTATGACATGGTATAAAGTGTGCCATTTTCGAGAATCTATCCACGACAACAAATATGCTATCCTCCCTTCTTTGTTCGAGGTAAACCTAAAACAAAGTCCATAGATATATCCTCCCAAGGAACACTAGGCACAGCAAAGGCATATATAAACCATGAGGATTGAGTCGTGACTTAGCTTTTTGACATGTAGTGCAATGAGCAACAAAACGCTCAACATCCCGCCTCATCTTTGGCCAAAAGAAATGTGTAGCAAGTATATCCTCCGCCTTCTTGACGCCAAAGTGTCCCATTAATCCTCCTCCATGCGCCTCCTGCAACAACAAAAGACTAACAGAGCTAGCAGGAATGCATAGCTTGTTAGCACGGAACACAAAACCATCATTAATAACGAACTTGTTCCATGTTCTTCCTCTTTACAATTCTGCATTACATCTTTAAAATCAGCATCATGCACATATTGATCTTTGATGGTCTCCAAACCAAATATTTTGAAGTCAAGTTGTGAAAGCATAGTATATCGATTTAGACAAAGCATCAAGAATAACATTTTCTTTACCCTTCTTGTGTTTAATGACATAAGGGAAAGTCTCAATGAATTCAACCCATTTAGCATGTCTACGATTCAGTTTAGCTTGACTTTTAATATGTTTCAAAGATTCATGATCGAATGTATAACAAATTCTTTGGGCCATAAATAATGTTGCCATGTCTCTAAAGTCCTAACAAGAGCATATAATTCTTTTGTCATAAGTAGAATAGTTCAGACTAGGCCCACTCAATTTTTCGTAAAAGTATGCAACAGGTTTGCCATCTTGTAATAACACACCTCCTAATCCAATTCCACTAGCATCACATTCAAGCTCAAAAGTCTTATTAAAGTCGAAGTTGGAGTAAAGGAGCATGTGTCAACTTATCTTTCAATACCGTGAAGGCTTCTTCCCGTGCGGTACCCCAAACAAAAGGCACATCCTTCTTTGTAAGCTCATTGAGAGGTGCAGCAATGGTGCTAAAGTCTCTCACAAAACGCCTATAGAAACCAGCGAGTCCAAGAAAACTCCTCACTTGTGTGACCGCTTTGGGCTGCGCCAACTCTCAATAGCTTCAATCTTGGCTTTATCAACTTCAATTCCCTGTGGAGTAACAACATAGCCAAGAAAAGATACTCGGTCGGTGCAAAAGGTGCACTTCCCAAGGTTACCAAACAAACGCATCACGAGAGCATTAAAAACAGCACGTAAATGTTCCAAATGTTCTTCCAAAGATTTGCTATAAATCAGTATATCATCAAAGTAAACTACCACAAATCGTCCAATGAAAGCACGTAAAACTTCGCTCATTAATCTCATGAAAGTACTAGGTGCATTAGTTAACCCAAAAGGCATGACTAACCACTCATATAATCCAAACTTAGTTTTAAATGCTGTTTTCCATTCATCTCCCAATTTCATACGAATTTGATGGTATCCACTACGCAAATCAACTTTGGAGAATATTGTAGAGCCACTTAATTCATCAAGCATATCATCTAGCCTAGGAATAGGATGACGATAACTAATAGTAATATTATTAATGCCTCTACAATCAACACACATACGCCGACGCACCATCCTTTTTAGGCACTAGTATAATAGGAAACAGACAAGGACTAAGAGATTCGCAGATATAACCTTTGTCGAGCAGCTCCTCGTGACTTGACGATAATCTCCTTCGCCTCCTCCGGATTGGTACGGTATGGTGCACGGTTGGTAGCGATGCACGGGAATTAAGTCAATTTGATGCTCAATCCTCTAATAGGTGGTAATCCCGGTGGCACGCCTTGTGGGAAGACGCCGTGAACTCCCGCAAAATGTTAGTGACAGCAGGGGCAAAGAGGAAGGCACGCCCTCGAATGAAAATAATGCCTCTTTGCACACAAAAGCATAGCAAACAGATTTGCTAGAATCTAGCTCATCAATATCAGATTTGGTGGCAAATAAACATGCACTTTTCAGTTTAATTTCGAAGCAACATTAGATGGTTTATTATTAGGCTTCATTTGTTGCTCAAATTCTTTTGCCACAATCTGATTTTCACTCTTATTTTTCTCCTGTTTTGCTTTATTAGCTCTATTAATATCATCTTTCAAAATGGAATCAGGAGTCATAGGAAGCAAAGTAATATTTTTATCCTTGTGAACAAGAGTATACTGATTGTTTCTACCATGGTGTACAGAATTTTATCAAATTGCCATGGTCTACCAAGTAATAAGGAACATGCTTGCATAGGTACCACATCACAATCAACATAATCAGCATATGTAGAGATACTAAAATGCACACTAACAGACGTGTTACCTTAACCTTGCCGCTGTTGTTGAACCATTGGATGTAGTAAGGATGTGGATGTGGTCTTGTGGTGAGAGAAAGCTTCTCCACCATATCCATGCTAGCCAAGTTGTTGCAGCTCCTCCATCTATGATGACGCTAATAGAACGCTCCTTCACAACTCCCTTTGTATGGAACAAGTTATGCCTCTCGATTTTGCTCAGCTTGTGTAACCTGCACACTCAAAACACGTTGAGCAACTAAACATTCATACATGTCAAGATCTTCAGCAGCCATGTATTGCGCCTCAAGATCGTAATCATCTCCACCGTGTTCTTCATGTGTAATAAGAGCCAAAGTCTCTTCATCATAGTCACTAGCGCGACTCATACCCACCATCCTCGTGTAGCAATCATCACACGCTGAGATTGGCATTCTCTCAAAAATGTCCTCTTCCCTTACAACGACGACAAATAATATCACTTGTGTGCCCTGTTGACGCCATGGAAGAAGAAGAGCTCTGTAGGCCCAAAGCAGGTGTACTCTTGGCGATAGTGGTGGTTGTGCCTGCTTTCTTGTATCACGGTTGAGGTGGCAGCCACTGAGGTGCCGTGTAGTAGAAACGTGGAAGTAGATGATGCACGTGGTGTCCATGATGAAGGTCGACCTGCAGAAAAGTTAGTCCGCGCCAAGGCCTGTCGATCCTGCACTTCACGCTCAGCTTTACAAGCAAGATGGAATAATCGAGTGATATTATTATAATCCTTGTAGTCTAGAATGGTCTGAATCTCTATTTAATCCACCTGTAAAACGTGCAAGCATAGCTTCATTCTCCTCAACAATACCACATCTAATCAAGCCAGTTTGTAATTCCCGATAATATTCTTCACCGAATTTTTCCTTGTCTTAAGCGCTGCAATTTTTGAAGTAATTCACGCTGATAATATGGTGGAACCCAACGAGTACGCATAGCAGTTTTCAAAGCAGCCCAAGTAGCTGGAACAGGATATAATCTACAATGTTCGACCACCAAACACATGCAAAGCTAGTGAAAGCACAAACAGCAGCAGGAACACGCCTCTCCTCGTGATATTGTAAACATGTAAATCGTTGTTCAGTTTCTAATTCCCAAGTAAGATATATATCAGGAACATATCTACCCTCAAATGGTGGAATATTCAATTTCAGTTTAGGAGATGGTCATGATCTCGCACCAAGGGGAGCCCAACATTGCCATTATTTGCATGTGGACGACCTGGTGGTTGTGGTGCTGGTGGTTGCACGTAGTTCGATGTTGATCAACCTCATCCTCGTAAGCTCTCACATAATCATCCTCCCCGCCGCAGCAGCAGGAGCCATGTATATCAACAAGAGCACCAAAGAGCTTGGCCAGTGAAGAGGGACACGGAAGCTCGGCGGAGGGCTGTTTCTGCGATGTGGAGGTAGTCCGTGTTGTTGTAGTAGAGGTGCGTTAGGTGCAGCCGGTGGTGGTGGTGGTAGACGCATGAGCAATTCATTAAACTTGTTATCGAGCTTTGTTTCAACGCCTTCTCAATGCCATCTATCTTCTCCATGGCCTCTTCAAATCTATTTAGCACATCTTCCACCTGCCCACTCATCATTTGTTGAAACTTATCATGTAGCGCTTTGTTTGTCATGTTCTCTCAGCCAGTTTCGTCGGCTTGTGATCCTGCCATGTTTAGCAGCAATAGAAACACACAAGAATATGATTCGACAGACTACTAGGAAGTGGTGGTGGTGGTGTGGTGGACAGTCACAAACCGTCAAGCAAATCTCAAATTCTTACCAGTTCTTACCCAAAGAAGAAAGCGGTGATCGGCAACCGATGTAGTCAAAACTCTCAAAGCTTGGATAGAGCGATTACTGTGGAGAGTCAAACGCACGATGTAGATGTATGTGGAGCTGGGAAGGCTTATAATATGGTAGCAAAAAAGGTTAGCAATAATCAATTCAGAGATGCAAAGTTGAATAAACGCCAACGACGCATCAGGTTGGTCCTAGGCTAGACCGTGCTAGAGACGCGAGCCTAGAACACTAACAAAATCACGGCGCTGCACGTAAACAAGGGAAAGCACACTGGAATTTTTTTTTTTCTTTTTTTTTTTTGCTGCTTTTTTTTTTTTTTTGCTGCTTTTTTTTTTTTTGCGAAAAATCACTATAATGGCGAAAGTGTCTCAAAACTCTTCCGAGGTCAAACCGACAGATGGGCACGAAATTTTTTGACCAAAATTTTTTTTTTCGACGCCCTGACCCAAAAACTGAAACGGGTCAAAAAACTTTCTATAACGGCGATCGCCTCAATCCACTTAGAAACACCTAAAATAGGATAGCCGAAAATTTTTTTGACAAGTGCGTTTTGGAAAATTTTGGGCCTAAACGGAGGGTGGTTTCAGACTTTTTTTTTTTTTTCCAAACCTACTCCGCAAGGAAACACGAATCGAAACTAGATGGATCTCAAAACAACCCTAATATGCAAGGAACTCGGATTGGTGGTGGATATATGGTGGTGGTATATGGCAGTGGTGGTAGCGGTGGTAGTATATGGATATGGATCGGTGGTGGTATATGGACACGGATTGGTGGTGGTATATGGATACGGATTCAAGCGGTGATGGTAGGTGGCAAGGCGATGATGATGGTGCGTGGCGGCGTGACAACTTATGACCGTAACTCAAACTCTAAAAGACTAGACTCTAAGACCAGCAACTAGACACGACGATGCAACCGCAAATTCAACAAAGCAAAACCCTAAAAGATTATGCAAAGGCTCGATTGGTTCGGATATGATGAACTAACCCTAATTTTTTTGTGGCTTTTTCGTGGACTTTAGGTATGAAGAATGACTCGATCTAATCTACGAAAAACTGTAAAATCTCACCGAGCAACCTGAAAATCTGATACCACTTGATAGAGGCAAAGGTGTCCCGATGTTTCGATGAGATGGTGGCTATCGTTTCTGAGGGAGTCGACCTTGACGATCCGACTACGAACGTGCGAGACGTCGCGCCTTAGCAATCGCTAAACCAACTTCCGAGGGTTATTGACCACGCCGGAGCACGATCAACCTGACCACGAGGGCCTGTTTCCTGCGAGCAAACGAAGAACAAGCAAGAAACTGAGATTGCAATCTGGATATTGCGAATATAAGATGAAAGCTTTATTGATCAAGGTGGGGTTCTGTGACGCCTTTGTCTGGTCGTTGAACACAAACGGCACGCTGGAAGTTGCAGCTATGGCTAACTTTTAATCTAAACAAAACCCAAGGTCTAAACGGTGCCCTAAGGGCTGTATATATGGAGGAAGAGGGGGAATTTCGTGGCCCTTGGTGGAGGGGTCCAAATCAACCCTAACTCTTGTTTCCCCACACATACGGACTCTAAAAACAGCCTATACTTAAGTATTTCGAAATTACATGGGCCTGGCCCACTAATAAGGTGACGAAAGCACCTAGAATAGCCTCGGGACGACATTTATGAAGTAGCATCTTGTATATTTCGTCCAAGGCTTCATGCACCCATTATGGTGGCTTCAAAGTCCTGAAATCATCACTTGTAACTCCGTTCTTGTTCCCCTTGCGCATGGCATTACCTCCATGCTTGTTCTTGCTCCAATGTCCATCCTTCTCCAAGCTAGGGCCTTCATTTGTAAGCAAAACAAATGTATCCAATTTAGGCAGCATCATATTCTCATGAACATTAGAATCATTACCAAGAAACGAAAGTACCTGATAATTTAATTGGCGTGCGCGAGCTCTAGTAATTGGTCCAGTATATGTAGCAGTAGGGGCTGTGGGTGTAACAATGGTATTGATGTCCTCATCAAAGAGTCCTCCCCGTGACCGTTTGGGACTCGCCTTCGATTGATGAAATATACCAACAGGCACGATTGGGTTACCCACGCCCGTATTGATGAGAATCCCGGAATAAGTGGACACGACCTCTGCTTCGACAAGACGTGCCAAGGAAACCGCCTCGCTAAACGTGCTGAGGTGGGACAGTAAAAACGATTCGGATAAAGGCTTGGCCGCGGTGTGATGTCAAGCTGCGGAATACGTCAGCAGATTGGATTTGTGTAAATATTATTCTCTATGCGGTGGTATGTGGAACTTATTTTACAGAGCCGGACACTATCCTTGTGTTCAAAATCTTCTATGAAGTATTCGGAGGAGGAACCCGCCTTGCAATGTCGAAGACAATCTGTGCGCCGGACTCGTCGCCATTGAAGCCCTGTTCTGTGGGCTCTTTGAGGAGTCTGGATTAGGGGTGTCCGGATGGCGAACTATAACCTTTGGCCGGACTCCTGGACTATGAAGATACAAGATTGAAGACTCCGTCCCGTGTCCGGATGGGACTTTCCTTGGCGTGGAAGGCAAGCTTGGCGATATGGATATGTAGATCTCCTCCCATTGTAACCGACTCTGTGTAACCCTAGCCCTCTCCGGTGTCTATATAAACCAGAGGGTTTTAGTCCGTAGGACGAAAAACAATCATACCATAGGCTAGCTTCTAGGGTTCAGCCTCTCTGATCTCGTGGTAGATCTACTCTTGTACTACCCATGTCATCAATATTAATCAAGCAGGAGTAGGGTTTTACCTCCATCGAGAGGGCCCCAACCTGGGTAAAAACATCGTGTCCCTTGTCTCCTATTACCATCCGCCTAGACGCACAGTTTGGGACCCCCTACCCGAGATCCGCCAGTTTTGACACCGACACTAGCCAGACCCCTCCTCGCGCTTCACTGAGGCGCGGCGACGAGATGACCCGCTGCCTCCTTTGAAGCGGGTGCGGTGGCTGGTCGTAGCCACCGCTGCTGGAGCTGTCACTGGAGGAAGAGCCCCCGTAACTAGAAGAGATGCGGTCGCCGCCGAGGGCAGGCTCGCCCTCATCCCCGTCGCGACCGTCACCAAGGCCGAGCACCTCCTCACCGTCGTTCGCCTCGGGGCAGCACCCGACGCGGCGACCATCTTCCCAAACATCCTCACATAGAGGGTCGATCCACCATCGTACCTGAAGTGGAGGGTGCACCGCCTGCCCAAGCCGCGTGCGCGGGCGAATGTGTGCCAGCCGCGGGCCAGGGCTATGTTGCCCGCGGCGGATGTCTCGACCGCGACCCAAGAGCCCTTGCTACAGCAGCCATCCGCCTGCAGCCAGAGTCCGCCCGGACCAGAGGACGGCAGTTCGCCAGCGAAGAAGCGCGGAAGCTGGAGCCAGTTGCCGGCCGGGTTCTCTGACCAGACGACGAACT
The DNA here is from genome assembly GCA_021605205.1 of Aegilops longissima. NCBI lineage: Eukaryota > Viridiplantae > Streptophyta > Magnoliopsida > Poales > Poaceae > Aegilops > Aegilops longissima. The sequence continues at coordinate 235,069,170 of CM038676.1, read as the reverse complement.
CCGGCGACACCTCCGCCGAATGGAAGCGCGGGCGGGGAGACCGCGCGACCATCGTGCGCCTCCCCTCATCAGATGGACCACCATTGATGGGACGATCCCCTCCGCGTGCCGCGGCGCCACCTCCACGGTGGGCCGGGGCTGGGGTCGCGGCGTGTTTGCGCGGACGGCCGCGGCCGCGCTTGGGCGCCGGGGAACCAGGGCCCTAGCGAGTGGCCTTTCCCTTCTCGGCGACAGAGAACTTCCTTCGTGGCGCCATCGGTGGCACTGCAAGCAATGGAGCAAAGAAGCAAGCAAGCGAGGAAGAGATGGGCGACGGGGGCTCCGCCCCCTCCCCATTTATAGCAAGAGAAGGCCAACCGGCGTCTCCCACGATCGCATGTAATGATGGTTTTCCTTGCATGTCGCAGGGACTTGTCAAGTCGTGCAGTTGCCGAGGCAGCGTGGGGAAACGGAGACGCCCACGTCTAATCAACCGCCATGCGTCAACCGAGGCCGCAGGCTTTTGGGGCCTGCGGTGCTCCGAACTTGACCCTTGGATTCGCCGCGAAGCCAAGCCTGAGCGCACCTTGGGCCCGGGGGCTACTATCGGCGTTCTGGGAATGGGGGTCCCCAGACTTGCCTGCCTGTGGCCCACAGCGTGGCTAAGCCAGCAGGTTGTACGGCCCATCTTCATCAACAAGGCATCCAAGACCCTCGCGAGGGTCCAAGCCTCGCGAGGCGGACGACACAAGACCTCCTCTGGAGTAGCCTAGCCAGGTAGGCTCACGAGGAGTGGAGATATCAAGGCGGGGCAAACCTCACGAGGCCCTCATGACGTGAGCCATGACGCACGGCACCAGGCGGGCGCCAGGCGGGCACCAGCGCGCGCAGCGTCCTTGTTTCCTCTTTGGTGCTAAGGAGGCCAGCGCAAGCGAAGAGTACCAAGGCATCATGCAAAGGTTGCTATATTGGTGCAATGAGACCAAGACCAGAAGGACGGCAAGACGGAGGTCATCGTGGAGCCCAACACGGCGTCACCCCCAGAGCTTTTTGCAGGCGAAGACCGCTTTTGTCAGGATAGCTTGTACTAGCTGCCCCCCTTCAAATTCGCCCGCCGTTGTTGGCTCCCTTTCGCTCGATATTTGGGAAGAGGACCAGGGCCTCTATAAATAGGTCTAGCCACCACAGTAGTATCCATCGGATCTAGAGACGCGCACAAGATCGCTCGAACAAGAACACCTCCACCTCAGGAGGCTGTTCTTCCCTTGTATTGTTCATCATCAGCCCAAGAGGCAATCCACGACCACCACACTGGAGCAGGGTATTACACCACAACGGTGGCCCGAACCAGTATAAACCTCGTGTCCTTCTGTGCTGCGAGTTCGTCGAGTTCGTCCGTGAGATCTTAGCAAGCTAGGGCTTAGATCGGTGGGGGGGAAAGACTTCGCGCGCACCCCAGTGTTCTAACCTTAAGGGTTTGCCGGAACCCCACATCCGACAACCATCTCATCTCAAACCCTAGTTCATCTCTTGTGTTCAATCTTGTTACCAGAACTATAGATTGGTGCTTGTGGGTGACTAGTATTGTTGATTACATCTTGTAGTTGATTACTATATGGGTCATTTGGTGGAAGATTATATGTTCAGATCCAATATGCTATTTAATACTCCTCTCATCATGAGCATGTTTATCATTTTCGAGTAGTCACTTTCGTTCTTGAGGTCACGAGAGAAATCATGTTGCAAGTAATCATGTGAACTTGATATGTGTTCAATATTTTGATAGTATGTATGTTGTGATTCCCTTAGTGGTGTCAAGTGAACATCGACTACATGACACTTCACCATATTTGTGCCTAAGGGAATGCATTGTGGAGTAGCAATTAAATGATGGGTTGCGAGAGTGACAGAAGCTTAAACCCTAATTTATGCGCTATTCCGTAAGGGACCGATTGGATCCAAAAGTTTAATCCTATGGTTAGAATTTATTCTTAATACTTTTCTCATAATTACGGATGCTCGCGGCAGGGTTATTCATAAGTAGGAGGTTTGTTGAAGTAAGAATAGCACCTAAGCACCGGCCCACCCACATATCAAATTATCAAAGTAGCGAACACAAATCGAACCAACATGATGAAAGTGACTAGATGAAATTCCAGTATACCGTCAAGAACGCTTTGCTTATCATAAGAGATCGTTTTGGCCTATCCTTTACCTCAAAAGGATTGGGCTACCTTTCTGAACTTTTGTTACTACTACCGTTACTTGCTCGTTACAAATTATCTTTCTATTAAACTACTCTACTACTTACAATTTCAGCACTTGCAGACATTACCTTGCTGAAAACCACTTGTCATTTCCTTCTGCTCCTTGTTGGGTTCGACACTCTTACTTATCGAAAAGAGCTACAATTGATCCCCTATACTTGTGGGTCATCAAGGCTATTTTCTGGCGCCGTTGCCGGGGAGTGAAGCGCCTTTGGTAAGTGGAATTTGGTAAGGAAACATTTATATAGTGTGCTAAAATTTATTGTCACTTGTTACTATGGAAAACAATCCTTTGAGGGGTTTGTTCGGGGTATCTTCACCTCGTCCGGAACCACAATTAGCTACCCCTCAACCTACTGCACCTACTAAAAATATTGAATATGAAATTCCTTCGAGTATGATAGAACAACTGCTAGCTAATCCTTATGCAGGAGATGGAACCGAACATCCTGATATGCACTTGATATATGTGGAACAAATTTGTGGATTGTTTAAGCTTGCAGGTTTACGCAGAAATGAAGTGATGAAAAAGGTTTCCCCTTTATCTTTGAGGGGAAAAGCATTGACAAGGTATAGCCTATGCGATGATATTGGATCATGGAATTGGAATCGTTTGAAATTGGAGTTCCACCAAAAAAATTATCCTATGCATCTAGTTCATCGTGATCGGAATTATATATATAATTTTTGGCCTCGTGAAGGAGAAAGTATCGCTGTATCTTGGGGGAGGCTTAAGTCAATGTTATATTTATGCCCCAATCATGATCTCTCAAGAGAAATCATTATCCAGAATTTTTATGCTCGGCTTTCTCGTAATGATCAAACCATGTTTGATACTTCTTGTGTTGGTTCTTTTATGAAGAAGACTATTGAATTCCGGTGGGATATTTTGGAGAGAATTAAATGCAACTCTCAAGATCGGGAACTCGACGAAGGTAAAGAGTCAGGTATTAAACTTAAGTATGATTGTGTTAAATCTTTTATGGATACCGATGCTTTTCAAAAGTTTAGCACTAAATATGGACTTGACTCAGAGATAGTAGCCTTCTTTTGTGAATCATTTGCTACTCATGTTGAACTCCCTAAAGAGAAGTGGTTTAAATATCACCCACCTATTAAATAAGAAACTAAAGAACCGGTACCAGTTAAAGAAGAAACTATACTTTATAATGTTGATCCAGTTGTTCCTTCTGCTTATATTGAGAAACCACCTTTCCCTGTTAGGATAAAGGAACATGCTAAAGTTTCAACTGTGGTTAACAAAAGCTGTATTAGAACACCTAAACCTGATGAACAAATCAAAGTAGAACCTATCATTACTATGGTTAAAGGTCTCTTAGAAGAAGATATAGATGGACATGTTATTTACTTCTGTGAAGAAGCTTCTAGAATTGCCAAACCTGATAAAAAAGAAAAACATAGACCTGTTGTTGGCACGCCTATCATCTCAGTTAAAATAGGAGATCACTGTTATCATGGTTTATGTGACATAGGTGCTAGTGTGAGTGCTATTCCTTACACATTATATCAAAAAATTATGAATGACATAGCACCCGCAGAAATAGAAGACATAGATGTTACTATTAAACTTGCTAATAGAGACACCATATCACCAATTAGGATTGTTAGAGATGTTGAAGTCTTGTGTGGGAAAAAAAAATACCCTACTGATTTTCTTGTTCTTGGTTCCCCACAATATGACTTTTGTCCCATTATCTTTGGTAGACCTTTCTTGAACACCGTTATTGCTAAGATAGATTGTGAGAAACAAAATGTCGGTGTTAGTTTTGGTGATGAGTCTCGTGAGTTTAATTTTTCCAAGTTTAGCAGAAAGCTTCATGAAAAAGAATTGCCTAGTAAGGATGAATTAGCTGGTCTTACTTCTATTGCTGTTCCACCTACTGATCCTTTAGAACAATATTCTCTAGACCATGAAAATGATTTACATATGCATGAAAGAAATGAAATAGATAGAATTTTCTTTGAACAACGTCCTCTGCTTAAACACAATTTTCCTATTGAAACTCTAGGAGGTCCTCCACCTAAAGGTGATCCTGTGTTTGAATTAAAACAATTGACAGACACTTTGAAATATGCTTATCTTGATGAAAAGAAGATATATCCAGTTATTATTAGTGCTAACCTTTCAGAACATGAAGAAGAAAGATTATTGGAAGTTCTAAGGAAGCACCGAGCTGCTATTGTGATGAGGACATCAATACCATTGTTACACCCACAGCCCCTACTGCTACATATACTGGACCAATTACTAGAGCTCGCGCAGCCAATTAAATTATCAGGTACTTTCGTTTCTTGGTAATGATTCTAATGTTCATGAGAATATGATGCTGCCTAAATTGGATACATTTGTTTTGCTTACAAATGAAGGCCCTAGCTTGGAGAAGGATGGACATTGGAGCAAGAACAAGCATGGAGATAATGCCATGCTAAGGAGAACAAGAACGGAGTTACAAGTGATGATTCAGGACTTTGAAGCCACCCTAATGAGTGCATGAGGCCTTGGACGAAATATACAAGATGCCACTTCATAATATTCGTCCATAGGCTATTCTAGGTGCTGCGTCACCTTATTATTGGGCCAGGCCCATGTAATTTCGAAATACTTAAGTATAGGCTGTTTTAGAGTCCGTATGTGTGGGGAAACAAGAGTTAGGGTTGATTTGGACCCCTCCACCAAGGGCCACGAAATTCCCCCTCTTCCTCCATATATACAGCCCTTAGGGCACCGTTTAGACCTTGGGTTTTGTTTAGATTAAAAGTTCGCCATAGCTGCAACTTCGTGCCGTTTGTGTTCAACGACCGGACCAAGGCGTCACAGAACCCCACCTTGATCAATAAAGCTTTCATCTTATATTCGCAATATCCAGATTGCAATCTCAGTTTCTTGCTTGTTCTTCGTTTGCTCGCAGGAAACAGACCCTCGTGGTCAGGTTGATCGTGCTCCGGCGTGGTCAATAACCTCTCGGAGTTGGTTTAGCGATTGCTAAGGCGCGACGTCCTCGCACGTTCGTAGTCGGATCGTCAAAGTCGACTTCCTCCAAAGCGAAAACCACATCTCATCGAAAGACGGGACACCTTTGCCTCTATCAAGTGGTATCAGATTTTCAGGTTGCTCGGTGAGATTTTTACAGTTTTTCGTAGATTAGATCGAGTCTGTTCTTCATACCTAAAGTCCACGAAAAAGCCACAAAAAAATTAGGGTTAGTTCATCATATCCGAACCAATCGAGCCATTGCATAATCTTTTTAGGGTTTTGCTTTGTTGAATTTGCGGTTGCATCGTCGTGTCAAGTTGTTGGTCTTAGAGTCTAGTCTTTTAGAGTTTCGAGTTATGGTCATAACTTGTCACGCCGCCGCCGCACCATCATCATCGCCTTGCCATCTACCACCATTGATTATCCGCCACCGCTCTGAATCCGTATCCATATACCACCACCAATCCGTATCCATATACCACCACCGCTACCATATATCACCACCGCTGCCATATACCACCACCATATATCCACCACCAATTCGAGTTCTTCTCATATTAGGTTTGTTTTCGAGATCCATCTAGTTTCCGATTCGTGTTTCCTTGCCTGCGTAGGTTTCGGAAAAAAAAAAGCAGCGCAAAAAAAAAAATTTCCAGAGTGTGCTTTTCCGTTGTTTCCCTGCAGCGCCGTGATTTTGTTAGTGTTCTAGGCTCGCGTCTCTAGCACGGTCTAGCCTAGGACCAACCTGATCACCGTCGTTGAGCGTTTATTCAACTTTGCATCTCTGAATTGATTATTGCTGACCCTTTTGCTACCATATTATAAGCCTTCCCAGCTCCACATACATCTACATCGTGCGTTTGACTCTCCCAGTAATCGCTCTATCCAAGCTTTGAGAGTTTTGACTACATCGGTTGCCGATCACCTTTCTTCTTTGGTAAGAACTGGTAAGAATTTGAGATTTGCTTGACGGATTTGTGACTGTCCACCACACCACCACCACCACTTCCTAGTAGTCTGTGAATCATATTCTTGTGTGTTTCTATTGCTGCTAACCATGGCAGGATCACAAGCCGCATTTAGACTGATCGGGAGAACATGACAAACAAAGCGCCACATGATAAGTTTCAACAAATGATGAGTGGGCAGGTGGACGATGTGCTAAATAGATTTGAAGAGGCCATGGAGAAGATAGATGGCATTGAGAAGGCGTTCGAAACAAAGCTCGATAACAAGTTTAATGAATTGCTCGCGCGTCTACCACCACCACCACCGGCTGCACCTAACGCACCTCTACTACAACAACATGGACTACCTCCACATCGTGAAACAGCCCTCCGCCGAGCTTCCCGTGTCCCTCTTCAGCCTGGCCAAGCTGTTGGTGCTGCTGTTGATACTTCTGTGGCTCCTGCTGCTGCGGCGGGGGAGGATGATTATGTGAGAGCTTACGAGGATGAGGTTGATCAACATCAGAACTACGTGCAACCACCAGCACCACAACCACCAGGTCGTCCACATGCAAATAATGGCAATGTTCGGGCTCCCCTTCAGGGTACGAGATCATGACCATCTCCCTAAACTGAAATTGAATATTCCACCATTTGAGGGTAGATTGTTCCTGATATATATCTTACTTGGGAGTTAGAAACTGAACAACGATTTACATGTTTACAATATCCTGAGGAGAGACGTGTTCCTGCTGCTGTTTGTGCTTTCACTAGCTTTGCATGTGTTTGGTGGTCTGAACATTGTAGATTATATCCTGTTCCAGCTACTTGGGCTGCTTTGAAAACTGCTATGCGTACTCGTTGGGTTCCACCATATTATCAGCGTGAATTACTTCAAAAATTGCAGCGCTTAAGACAAGGAAAAAATTCGGTAGAAGAATATTATCAGGAATTACAAACTGGCTTGATTAGATGTGGTATTGTTGAGGAGAATGAAGCTATGCTTGCACGTTTTCGGGTGGATTAAATAGAGATTCAGACCATTCTAGACTACAAGGATTATAATAATATCACTCGATTATTCCATCTTGCTTGTAAAGCTGAGCGTGAAGTGCAGGATCGATGGGCCTTGGCGCGGACTAACTTTTCGCAGGTCGACCTTCATCATGGACACCACGTGCATCATCTACTTCCACACGTTCTACTACACGGCACCTCCGTCGGCTGCCACCTCCAACCGTGATACAAGAAAGCAGGCACAACCACCACTATCGCCAAGAGTACACTGCTTTGGCCTACAGAGCTCTTCTTCTTCCATGGCGTCAACAGGGCACACAAGTGATATTATTTGTCGTCGTTGTAAGGGAAGAGGACATTTTGAGAGAATGCCAATCTCAGCGTGTGATGATTGCACGAGGATGGTGGGTATGAGTCGCTAGTGACTATGATGAAGAGACTTTGGCTCTTATTACACATGAAGAACACGGTGGAGATGATTCTGATTTTGAGGCGCAATACATGGCTCTTGAAGATCTTGACAGGTATGAATGTTTAGTTGCTCAACGTGTTTTGAGTGTGCAGGTTACACAAGCTGAGCAAAATCAGAGGCATAACTTGTTCCATACAAAGGGAGTTGTGAAGGAACGTTCTATTCAGCGTCATCATAGATGGAGGGAGCTGCAACAACTTGGCTAGCATGGATATGGTGGAAGCTTTCTCTCACCACAAGACCACATCCACATCCTTACTACATCCAATGGTTCAACAACAGCGGCAAGGTTAAGGTAACACGTCTTTGTTCGTGTGCATTTTAGTATCTCTACATATGCTGATTATGTTGATTGTGATGTGGTACCTATGCAAGCATGTTCCTTATTACTTGGTAGACCATGGCAATTTGATAAAATTCTGTACACCATGGTAGAAACAATCAGTATACTCTTGTTCACAAGGATAAAAATATTACTTTGCTTCCTATGACTCTGATTCCATTTTGAAAGATGATATTAATAGAGCTAATAAAGCAAAACAGGAGAAAATAAGAGTGAAAATCAGATTGTGGCAAAAGAATTTGAGCAACAAATGAAGCCTAATAATAAACCATCTAATGTTGCTTCTGAAATTAAACTGAAAAGTGCATGTTTATTTGCCACCAAATCTGATATTGATGAGCTAGATTCTAGCAAATCTGTTTGCTATGCTTTTGTGTGCAAAGAGGCATTATTTTCATTCGAGGCGTGCCTTCCTCTTTGCCCCTGTTGTCACTAACATTTTGCAGGAGTTCACGACGTCTTCCCACAAGGCGTGCCACAGGATTACCACCTATTCGAGGATTGAGCATCAAATTGACTTAATTCCGGTGCATCGCTACCAACCGTGCACCATACCGTACCAATCCAGAGGAGGCGAAGGAGATTATCGTCAAGTACAGGAGCTGCTCGACAAAGGTTATATACGCGAATCTCTTAGTCCTTGTGCTGTTCCTATTATACTAGTGCCTAAAAAGGATGGTACGTCGCATATGTGTGTTGATTGTAGAGGCATTAATAATATTACTATTCGTTATCGTCATCCTATTCCTAGGCTAGATGATATGCTTGATGAATTAAGTGGCTCTACAATATTCTCCAAAGTTGATTTGCGTAGTGGATACCATCAAATTCGTATGAAATTGGGAGATGAATGGAAAACAGCATTTAAAACTAAGTTTGGATTATATGAGTGGTTAGTCATGCCTTTTGGGTTAACTAATGCACCTAGTACTTTCATGAGATTAATGAACGAAGTTTACGTGCTTTCATTGGACGATTTGTGGTAGTTTACTTTGATGATATACTGATTTATAGCAAATCTTTGGAAGAACATTTGGAACATTTACGTGCTGTTTTTAATGCTCTACGTGATGCACGTTTGTTTGGTAACCTTGGGAAGTGCACCTTTTGCACCGACCGAGTATCTTTTCTTGGCTATGTTGTTACTCCACAGGAATTGAAGTTGATAAAGCCAAGATTGAAGCTATTGAGAGTTGGCGCAGCCCAAAGCGGTCACACAAGTGAGGAGTTTTCTTGGACTCGCTGGTTTCTATAGGCGTTTTGTGAGAGACTTTAGCACCATTGCTGCACCTCTCAATGAGCTTACAAAGAAGGATGTGCCTTTTGTTTGGGGTACCGCATTGGGAAGAAGCCTTCACGGTATTGAAAGATAAGTTGACACATGCTCCTTTACTCCAACTTCGACTTTAATAAGACTTTTGAGCTTGAATGTGATGCTAGTGGAATTGGATTAGGAGGTGTGTTATTACAAGATGGCAAACCTGTTGCATACTTTTCGAAAAATTGAGTGGGCCTAGTCTGAACTATTCTACTTATGACAAAGAATTATATGCTCTTGTTCGGACTTTAGAGACATGGCAACATTATTTATGGCCCAAAGAATTTGTTATACATTCTGATCATGAATCTTTGAAACATATTAAAAGTCAAGCTAAACTGAATCGTAGACATGCTAAATGGGTTGAATTCATTGAGACTTTCCCTTATGTCATTAAACACAAGAAGGGTAAAGAAAATGTTATTCTTGATGCTTTGTCTCGTCGCTATACTATGCTTTCACAACTTGACTTCAAAATATTTGGTTTGGAGACCATCAAAGATCAATATGTGCATGATGCTGATTTTAAAGATGTAATGCAGAATTGTAAAGAAGGAAGAACATGGAACAAGTTCGTTATTAATGATGGTTTTGTGTTCGTGCTAACAAGCTATGCATTCCTGCTAGCTCTGTTAGCCTTTTGTTGTTGCAGGAGGCGCATGGAGGAGGATTAATGGGACACTTTGGCGCCAAGAAGGCGGAGGATATACTTGCTACACATTTCTTTTGGCCAAAGATGAGGCGGGATGTTGAGCGTTTTGTTGCTCGCTGCACTACATGTCAAAAAGCTAAGTCACGACTCAATCCTCATGGTTTATATATGCCTTTGCTGTGCCTAGTGTTCCTTGGGAGGATATATCTATGGACTTTGTTTTAGGTTTACCTCGAACAAAGAAGGGAGGATAGCATATTTGTTGTCGTGGATAGATTCTCGAAAATGGCACACTTTATACCATGTCATAAAAGCGATGATCTTTGTTAATGTTGCTGATTTGTTCTTTAGTGAAATTATTCGCTTGCATGGTGTGCCAAATACTATTGTTTCAGATCGTGATACTAAATTTCTTAGCCACTTTTGGAGATGTTTATGGGCTAAGTTGGGGACTAAACTGCTTTTAGTACTACTTGTCACCCCCAAACTGATGGACAAACTGAAGTAGTCAATAGAACATTGTCTACTATGCTTAGGGCTGTTTTGAAGAATAATAAGAAAATGTGGGAAGAATGCTTGCCTCATATTGAATTTGCTTATAATCGTTCATTGCATTCTACTACTAAGATGTGCCCTTTTGAAATTGTGTATGGCTTCCTACCTCGTGCACCTATTGATTTGTTGCCTCTTCCATCTTCGGAGAAGGTTAATTTTGATGCTAAAGAACGTGCTGAATTGATTTTAAAAATGCATGAGATAACTAAGGAAAACATTGAGCGTATGAATGCTAAATATAAACTTGCTGGAGATAAGGGTAGAAAACATGTTGTCTTTGCACCTGGAGATCTTGTTTGGTTACATTTGCGTAAGGATAGGTTTCCTAATTTGCAAATCAAAGCTAATGCCACGTCTTGATGGTCCATTTAAGGTGTTAGAGAAAATAAATGATAATGCATATAAACTTGAGCTGCTGCAGATTTTGGGGTTAGTCCACTTTTAACATTGCAGATTTGAAGCCTTATTTGGGTGAGGAATATGAGCTTCCGTCGAGGGCGACTTCATTTCAAGAAGGGAGGATGATGAGGACATCAATACCATTGTTACACCCACAGCCCCTACTGCTACATATCTTGGACCAATTACTAGAGCTCTCGCAGACGCCAATTAAATTATCGGTACTTTCGTTTCTTGGTAATGATTCTAATGTTCATGAGAATATGATGCTGCCTAAATTGGATACATTTGTTTTGCTTACAAATGAAGGCCCTAGCTTGGAGAAGGATGGACATTGGAGCAAGAACAAGCATGGAGATAATGCCATGCGCAAGGAGAACAAAACGGAGTTACAAGTGATGATTTCAGGACTTTGAAGCCACCCTAATGAGTGCATGAGGCCTTGGACGAAATATACAAGATGCCACTTCATAATATTCGTCCATAGGCTATTCTAGGTGCTGCGTCACCTTATTATTGGGCCAGGCCCATGTAATTTCGAAATACTTAAGTATAGGCTGTTTTAGAGTCCGTATGTGTGGGGAAACAAGAGTTAGGGTTGATTTGGACCCCTCCACCAAGGGCCACGAAATTCCCCCTCTTCCTCCATATATACAGCCCTTAGGGCACCGTTTAGACCTTGGGTTTTGTTTAGATTAAAAGTTCGCCATAGCTGCAACTTCCGCGTGCCGTTTGTGTTCAACGACTGACAAGGCGCCACAGAACCCCACCTTGATCAATAAAGCTTTCATCTTATATTCGCAATATCCAGATTGCAATCTCAGTTTCTTGCTTGTTCTTCGTTTGCTCGCAGGAAGCAGACCCTCGTGGTCAGGTTGATCGTGCTCGGCGTGGTCAATAACCTCTCGGAGTTGGTTTAGCGATTGCTAAAGCGCGACGCCCTCAAGACGTTCGTAGTCGAATCGTCAAAGTCGACTTCCTCCAAAGCGAAAACCACATCTCATCGAAAGACGGGACACCTTTGCCTCTATCATATTGGATATACTCTTGATGGTTTAAAGGGCATTAGTCCCACTCTATTTCAGCACAAAATTAACATGGAACCTGATGCTAAACCCGTTGTTGATCACCACGTCGGTTATATCCGAAGATGAAAGAAGTGGTGAGAACGGAAATATTAAAACTTCTGGAAGCAGGTATAATCTATCCTATAGCTGATAGTAGCTGGGTAAGTCATGTTCATTGTGTTCCTAAGAAGGGAGGTATAACTGTTGTTCCTAATGATAAGAATGAACTTATTCCACAAAGAATTGTTACAGGCTATAGAATGGTGATTGATTTTAGAAAATTAAACAAAGCTACTAGAAAAGATCATTACCCTTTGCCTTTTATTGATCAAATGCTTGAAAGGTTATCTAAGAACACACATTTTTGCTTCCTTGATGGATATTCTGGTTTTTCACAAATACCTGTTTCTCAACCTGATCATGAAAAGACCACTTTTACTTGTTCTTTTGGAACCTATGCTTACAGACGTATGCCTTTTGGTTTATGTAATGCACCTGCTACCTTTCAAAGATGTATGACTGCTATATTCTCTGACTTTTGTGAAAAGATTGTTGAGGTTTTCATGGATGACTTTTCTGTTTATGTGATGAGGACATCAATACCATTGTTACACCCACAGCCCCTGCTGCTATACATACTGGACCAATTACTAGAGCTCGCGCACGCCAATTGAATTATCAGGTACTTTCGTTTCTTGGTAACGATTCTAATGTTCATGAGAATATGATGCTGCCTAAATTGGATACATTTGTTTTGCTTACAAATGAAGGGCCTACCATGGACAAGAAAGATGAACCTTGGAGCAAGTTCAAGCATGGAGATGTTGGCATGCGCAAGGGGAACAAGAACGGAGTTACAAGTGATGATTCCAGGACTTTGAAGCCACCCTAATGAGTGCATGAGGCCTTGGACGAAATATACAAGATGCCACTTCATAATATTCGTCCATAGGCTATTCTAGGTGCTGCGTCACCTTATTATTGGGCAGGCCCATGTAATTTCGAAATACTTAAGTATAGGCTGTTTTAGAGTCCGTATGTGTGGGGAAACAAGAGTTAGGGTTGGTTTGGACCCCTCCCTCAAGGGCCACGAAATTCCCTCCTCTTCCTCCATATATACAGCCCTTAGGGCGTCGTTTAGACTTTGGGTTTTGTTTAGATCAAAAGTTCGCCATAGCAGCAACTGGCGTGCCGTTTGTGTTCAACGACTGGACCAAGGCGTCACAGAACCCCACCTTCATTAATAAAGCTTTCCTCTTATATTCGCAATATCCAGATTGCAATCTTAGTTTCTTGCTTGTTCTTCGTTTGCTCGCAGGAAAGCAGACCCTCGTGGTCGAGGTTGATCGTGCTCGGCGTGGTCAATAACCCTCGGAAGTTGGTTTAGCGATTGCTAAGGCGCGACGTCTCGCACGTACGTAGTCGGATCGTCAAGGTCGACTCCCACAGAGAAGATAGCCACCATCTCATCGAAACATCGGGACACCTTTGCCTCTATCAAGTGGTATCAGATTTTCAGGTTGCTCGGTTAGATTTTACAGTTTTTCGTAGATTAGATCGAGTCATTCTTCATACCTAAAGTCCACGAAAAAGCCACAAAAAAATTAGGGTTAGTTCATCATATCCGAACCAATCTGAGCCTTTGCATAATCTTTTAGGGTTTTTGCTTTGTTGAATTTGCGGTTGCATCGCCGTCTCAAGTTTTGGTCTTAGAGTCTAGTCTTTTAGAGTTTGAGTTCTGGTCATAAGTTGTCACGCCTGCCGCCGCACCATCATCATCGCCTTGCCATCTACCACCCTTGCTTATCCGCCACCGCTCTGAATCCGTATCCATATACCACCACCAATCCGTATCCATATACCACCACCAATCCAGATCCACATACCACCACCGCTACCATATACCACCACCGCCGCCATATGCCACCACCATATATCCACCACCAATCCGAAGTTCTTCTCATATTAGGTTTGTTTTTGAGATCCATCTAGTTTCCGATTCGTGTTTCCTTGCCGGAGTAGGTTTCGAAAAAAAGAGTCTGAAACCACCCCGCTTAGGCCCAAAATTTTCGAAAACGCACTTGTCGAAAAAAAATTCTGGCTATCCTATTTTTAGGTGTTTCTAAGCGTATTGAGACAATCGCCATTATAGAAAGTTTTTTTGACCCGCTTCAGGTTTTGGGTCCGGCGTCGAAAAAAAAAATTTTGGTTAAAAAATTTCGTGCCCATCCTGTCATTTGACTGGAAGAGTTTTGAGACACTCGCCATTATAGTGATTTTTTAAAAAAAAGCAGCGCAAAAAAGCTTAATTTTTTTTTCCAGAGTGTGCTTTTCCTTGTTTACGTGCAGTACCGTGATTTTGTTAGTGTTCTAGGCTCGCTCTAGCACGGTCTAGCCTAGGACCAGACAAGATCTGCCGTCGTGAGCGCTTATTCAACTTTGCATCTGAATTGATTATTGCTGACCCTTTTTGCTACCATATTATAAGCCTTCCCAGCTCCACATACATCTACATCGTGCGCTTGACTCTCCCGGTAATTGCTCTATCCAAGCTTTGAGAGTTTTGGCTACAACGGTTGCCGATCACTTTCTTTGTTGGGTAAGAACTGGTAAGAATTTGAGATTTGCTTGACGGATTTGTGACTGTCCACCACACCACCACCACCACCACTTCCTAGTAGTCCGTGAATCATATTCTTGTGTGTTTCTATTGCTGCTAACCATGGCAGGATCACAAGCCGAGCGAGACCGACCGGGAGAACATGACAAACAAAGCGCTACATGATAAGTTTCAACAAATGATGAGTGGGCAGGTGGAAGATGTGCTAAATAGATTTGAAGAGGCCATGGAGAAGATAGATGGCATTGAAAAGGCGTTCGAAACAAAGCTCGATAACAGGTTTAATGAATTGCTCGCGCGTCTACCACCACCACCACCGGCTGCACCCGACGCACCTCTACAACAACAACAACGACTACCTCCACGTCGCGAAGCAGCCCTTCGCCGAGCGAGCCGTGTCCCTCTTCACTGGCCAAGCTGCTTTGTGCTGCTTGTTGATACTTCCGTGGCTCCTGCTGGCGATGTGGAGGAGGATGATTATGTGAGAGCTTACGAGGATGAGGTTGATCAACATCGAACTACGTGCAACCACCAGCACCACAACCACCAGGTCGTCCACATGCAAATAATGGCAATGTTGGGCTCCCCTTCAGTACGAGATCATGACCATCTCCTAAACTGAAATTGAATATTCCACCATTTGAGGGTAGATATGTTCCTGATATATATCTTACTTGGGAGTTAGAAACTGAACAACGATTTACATGTTTACAATATCCCGAGGAGAGACGTGTTCTGCTGCTGTTTGTGCTTTCACTAGCTTTGCATGTGTTTGGTGGTCGAACATTGTAGATTATATCCTGTTCCAGCTACTTGGGCTGCTTTGAAAACTGCTATGCGTACTCGTTGGGTTCCACCATATTATCAGCGTGAATTACTTCAAAAATTGCAGCGCTTAAGACAAGGAAAAATTCGTAGAAGAATATTATCGGGAATTACAAACTGGCTTGATTAGATGTGGTATTGTTGAGGAGAATGAAGCTATGCTTGCACGTTTTCGGTGGATTAAATAGAGAGATTCAGACCATTCTAGACTACAAGGATTATAATAATATCACTCGATTATTCCATCTTGCTTGTAAAGCTGAACGTGAAGTGCAGGATCGACAGGCGTTGGCGGCGAACTAACTTTTTCTGCAGGTCGACCTTCATCATGGACACCACGTGCATCATCTACTTCCACACGTTCTACTACACGGCACCTCCGTCGGCTGCCACCTCCAACCGTGATACAAGAAAGCAGGCACAACCACCACTATCTCGCCAAGAGCACACTGCTGGGCCTACATGAGCTCTTCTTCTTCCATGGCGTCAACAGGGCACACAAGTGATATTATTTGTAAGGGAAGAGGACATTTTGCGAGAGAATGCCAATCTCAGCGTGTGATGATTGCTACTGAGGATGGTGGGTATGAGTCTGCTAGTGACTATGATGAAGAGACTTTGGCTCTTATTACACATGAAGAACACGGTGGAGATGATTCGATCCTGAGACGCAATACATGGCTGTCAAGATGCCGACAGGCATGAATGTTTAGTTGCTCAACGTGTTTTGAGTGTGCAGGTTACACAAGCTGAGCAAAATCAGAGGCATAACTTGTTCCATACAAAGGAGTTGTGAAGGAACGTTCTATTCAGCGTCATCATAGATGGAGGGAGCTGCAACAACTTGGCTAGCATGGATATGGTGGAGAAGCTTTCTCTCACCACAAGACCACATCCACATCCTTACTACATCCAATGGTTCAACAACAGCGGCAAGGTTAAGGTAACACGTCGACTGTTCGTGTGTATTTTAGTATCTCTACATATGCTGATTATGTTGATTGTGATGTGGTACCTATGCAAGCATGTTCCTTATTACTTGGTAGACCATGGCAATTTGATAAAATTCTGTACACCATGGTAGAAACAATCAGTATACTCTTGTTCACAAGGATAAAAATATTACTTTGCTTCCTATGACTCCTGATTCCATTTTGAAAGATGATATTAATAGAGCTAATAAAGCAAAACAGGAGAAAAATAAGAGTGAAAATCAGATTGTGGCAAAAGAATTTGAGCAACAAATGAAGCCTAATAATAAACCATCTAATGTTGCTTCTGAAATTAAACTGAAAAGTGCATGTTTATTTGCCACCAAATCTGATATTGATGAGCTAGATTCTAGCAAATCTGTTTGCTATGCTTTGTGTGCAAAGAGGCATTATTTTCATTCGAGGACGTGCCTTCCTCTTTGCCCCTGCTGTCACTAACATTTTGCGGGAGAGTTCACGACGTCTTCCCACAAGACGTGCCAACGGGATTACCACCTATTCGAGGGATTGAGCATCAAATTGACTTAATTCCCAGTGCGTCGCTACCCAACCGCGCACCATACCGTACCAATCCAGAGTGATAGAGGCAAAGGTGTCCCGATGTTTCGATGAGATGGTGGCTATCGTTTCTGTGGGAGTCGACCTTGACGATCCGACTACGAACGTGCGAGACGTCGCGCCTTAGCAATCGCTAAACCAACTTCCGAGGGTTATTGACCACGCCGAGCACGATCAACGACCACGAGGGCCTGTTTCCTGCGAGCAAACGAAGAACAAGCAAGAAACTGAGATTGCAATCTGGATATTGCGAATATAAGATGAAAGCTTTATTGATCAAGGTGGGGTTCGTGGCGCTTTGTGCAGTCGTTGAACACAAGCGGCACGCGAAGTTGCAGCTATGGCGAACTTTTAATCTAAACAAAACCCAAGGTCTAAACGGTGCCCTAAGGGCTGTATATATGGAGAAAGAGGGGAATTTCGTGGCCCTTGGTGGAGGGTCCGAAATCAACCCTAACTCTTGTTTCCCCACACATACGGACTCTAAAACAGCCTATACTTAAGTATTTCGAAATTACATGGGCCTGGCCCAATAATAAGGTGACGCAGCACCTAGAATAGCCTATGGACGAATATTATGAAGTGGCATCTTGTATATTTCGTCCAAGGCCTTATGCACTCATTAGGGTGGCTTCAAAGTCCTGGAATCATCACTTGTAACTCCGTTCTTGTTCTCCTTGCATGCCAACATCTCCATGCTTGAACTTGCTCCAAGGTTCATCTTTCTTGTCCATGGTAGGCCCTTCATTTGTAAGCAAAACAAATGTATCCAATTTAGGCAGCATCATATTCTCATGAACATTGGAATCATTACCAAGAAGCGAAAGTACTGATAATTCAATTGGCGTCATGTGAGCTCTAGTAATTGGTCCAAGATGTATAGCAGCAGGGGCTGTGGGTGTAACAATGGTATTGATGTCCTCATCATCCTCCCTTCTTGAAATGAAGTCGTCCTCGACGGAAGCTCATCTTCCTCACCCAAATAAGGCTTCAAATCTGCAATGTTAAAAGTGGGACTAACCCCAAAATCTGCAGGCAGCTCAAGTTTATATGCATTATCATTTATTTTTCTAACACCTTAAATGGACCATCAGACGTGGCATTAGCTTTGATTTGCGCAAATTAGGAAACCTATCCTTACATAAATGTAACCAAACAAGATCTCCGGTGCAAAGACAACATGTTTTCTACCCTTATCTCCAGCAAGTTTATATTTAGCATTCATACGCTCAATGTTTTCCTTAGTTAACTCATGCATTTTTAAAATAAATTCAGCACGTTCTTTAGCATCAAAATTAACCTTCTCCAGATGGAAGAGGCAACAAATCAATAGGTGCACGAGGTAGGAAGCCATACACAATTTCAAAAGGGCACATCTTAGTAGTAGAATGCAATGAACGATTATAAGCAAATTCAATATGAGGCAAGCATTCTTCCCACATTTTCTTATTATTCTTCAAAACAGCCCTAAGCATAGTAGACAATGTTCTATTGACTACTTCTGTTTGTCCATCAGTTTGGGGTGGCAAGTAGTACTAAAAGCAGTTTAGTCCCCAACTTAGCCCATAAACATCTCCAAAATGGCTAAGAAATTTAGTATCACGATCTGAAACAATAGTATTTGGCACACCATGCAAGCGAATAATTTCACGAAAGAACAAATCAGCAACATTAACAAACATCATCGCTTTTATGACATGGTATAAAGTGTGCCATTTTCGAGAATCTATCCACGACAACAAATATGCTATCCTCCCTTCTTTGTTCGAGGTAAACCTAAAACAAAGTCCATAGATATATCCTCCCAAGGAACACTAGGCACAGCAAAGGCATATATAAACCATGAGGATTGAGTCGTGACTTAGCTTTTTGACATGTAGTGCAGCGAGCAACAAAACGCTCAACATCCCGTCTCATCTTTGGCCAAAAGAAATGTGTAGCAAGTATATCCTCCGTCTTCTTGACGCCAAAGTGTCCCATTAATCCTCCTCCATGCGCCCTGCAACAACAAAAGACTAACAGAGCTAGCAGGAATGCATAGCTTGTTAGCACGGAACACAAAACCATCATTAATAATGAACTTGTTCCATGTTCTTCCTTCTTTACAATTCTGCATTACATCTTTAAAATCAGCATCATGCACATATTGATCTTTGATGGTCTCCAAACCAAATATTTTGAAGTCAAGTTGTGAAAGCATAGTATAGCGACGAGACAAAGCATCAAGCAATAACATTTTCTTTACCCTTCTTGTGTTTAATGACATAAGGGAAAGTCTCAATGAATTCAACCCATTTAGCATGTCTACGATTCAGTTTAGCTTGACTTTTAATATGTTTCAAAGATTCATGATCAGAATGTATAACAAATTGTTTGGGCCATAAATAATGTTGCCATGTCTCTAAAGTCCGAACAAGAGCATATAATTCTTTGTCATAAGTAGAATAGTTCAGACTAGGCCCACTCAATTTTTCAGAAAAGTATGCAACAGGTTTGCCATCTTGTAATAACACACCTCCTAACCCAATTCCACTAGCATCACATTCAAGCTCAAAAGTCTTATTAAAGTCAGGAAGTTGGAGTAAAGGAGCATGTGTCAATTTATCTTTCAATACCGTGAAGGCTTCTTCACATGCGGTACCCCAAACAAAAGGCACATCCTTCTTTGTAAGCTCATTGAGAGGTGCAGCAATGGTGCTAAAGTCTCTCACAAAGCGCCTATAGAAACCAACGAGTCCAAGAAAACTCCTCACTTGTGTGACCGTTTTGGGCTGCGGCCAACTCTCAATAGCTTTAATCTTGGCTTTATCAACTTCAATTCCTGTGGAGTAACAACATAGCCAAGAAAAGATACTCGGTCGGTGCAAAAGGTGCACTTCCCAAGGTTACCAAACAAACGTGCATCACGTAGAGCATTAAAAACAGCACGTAAATGTTCCAAATGTTCTTCCAAAGATTTGCTATAAATCAGTATATCATCAAAGTAAACTACCACAAATCGTCCAATGAAAGCACGTAAAACTTCGTTCATTAATCTCATGAAAGTACTAGGTGCATTAGTTAACCCAAAAGGCATGACTAACCACTCATATAATCCAAACTTAGTTTTAAATGCTGTTTTCCATTCATCTCCCAATTTCATACGAATTTGATGGTATCCACTCATAAATCAACTTTGGAGAATATTGTAGAGCCACTCAATTCATCAAGCATATCATCTAGCCTAGGAATAGGATGATGATAATAATAGTAATATTATTAATGCCTCTACAATCAACACACACACGCCGACGCACCATCCTTTTTAGGCACTAGTATAATAGGAACAGCACAAGGACTAAGAGATTCGCGTATATAACCTTTGTCGAGCAGCTCCTGTGACTTGACATAATCTCCTTCGTCTCCTCCGGATTGGTACGGTATGGTGCGCGGTTGGGTAGCGATGCACCGGGAATTAAGTCAATTTGATGCTCAATCCTCGAATAGGTGGTAATCCGGTGGCACGCCTTGTGGGAAGACGTCGTGAACTCCTGCAAAATGTTAGTGACAGCAGGGGGCAAAGAGGAAGGCACGTCCTCGAATGAAAATAATGCCTCTTTGCACACAAAAGCATAGCAAACAGATTTGCTAGAATCTAGCTCATCAATATCAGATTTGGTGGCAAATAAACATGCACTTTTTGTTGGGGAACGTAGCAGAAATTCAAAATTTTCCTACGTATCACCAAGATCTATCTATGGAGAAACTAGCAACGAGGGAAGGAGAGTGCATCTACATACCCTTGTAGATCGTTAAGCGGAAGCGTTCAAGAGAACGGGGTTGAAGGAGTCGTGCACTGTCGTGATCCAAATCACCGGAGATCCTAGTGCCGAGCTGACGGCACCTCCGCTGCTCAACACACGTGACAGCCCGGTGACGTCTCCCATGCCTTGATCCATCAAGGAGAGAGGGAGAGGTTGAGAAGACTCCATCCAGCAGCAGCACAACGGCATGGTGGTGATGGAGGCGTGGCAATCCCAGCAGGCCGCCAAGCACCAAGGAGAGGAGGAGGAGGAGAGGCAGGGTTGCACCAAGAGGGAGATCAAATCGCGTGTTATGGGCAGCCCCCAGGGCCTCATATATATAGGGGAAGGGGAGGGCTGCGCCCCCTCTAGGGTTTCCACCCCCTAGGGGGGCGGCCAGCCTTAGATGGGATCAAGGGAGGCGGCCAAGAGGGGAGGGGAGAGGGAGGCGCCCACTAGATGGGCCTTAAGGCCCATCTGAACTAGGGTTTGCCCCCTCCCACTTCCCCATGCGCCTTGGGCCCCTTTAGGCGCACCAGCCCTCCTAGGGGCTGGTCCCTCCCACACTTAGCCCACGCAGCCTCTCGGGGCAGGTGGCCCCACTTGGTGGACCCGGGACCCTCCCGTGGTCCCTGACATTACTAGAAATCGCAGAAACTTTTCGGTGACCAAACAGGACTTCCCATATATAAATCTTTACCTCCGGACCATTCGGAACTCCTCGTGACGTCCGGGATCTCATCCAGGACTCGAACAACATTCGGTAACCACATATACAAACTTCCTTTATAACCCTAAGCGCCATCGAACCTTAGTGTGTGTAGACCCTACGGGTCGGGAATCATCTTGAACATGACCGAGACGTTCTCGGTCAATAACCAACAGCGGATCTGGATACCCATGTTGGCTCCTACATGTTCCACGATGATCTCATCGGATGAACCACGATGTCAAGGACTCAATCGATCCCGTATACAATTCCCTTTGTCTAGTGTATTGTACTTGCCCGAGATTCGATCGTCGGTATCCCGATACCTTGTTCAATCTCGTTACCGGCAAGTCTCTTTACTCGTTCCGTAACACATCATCCCGTGATCAACCCCTTGGTCACATTGTGCACATTATGATGATGTCCTACCGAGTGGGCTGGAGAGATACCTCTCCGCTCTACCGGAGTGACAAATCCAGTCTCGATCCGTGTCAACCCAATGGTCACTTTGGAGATACCATGTAGTGCACCTTTATAGTCACCCGATTCGTTGTGACGTTTGATACACCCAAAGCACTCCTACGGTATCCCGGAATTGCACGATCTCATGGTCTAAGGAAGAGATACTTGACATTAGAAAAGCTTTAGCATACGAACTACACGATCTTTGTGCTAGGCTTAGGATTGGGTCTTGTCCATCACATCATTCTCCTAATGATGTGATCCCGTTATCAATGACATTCAATGTCCATGGTCAGGAAACCGTAACCATCTATTGATCAACGAGCTAGTCAACTAGAGGCTTACTAGGGACATGGTGTTGTCTATGTATCCACACATGTATTGCTGTTTCCGGTCAATACAATTATAGCATGAATAATAAACGATTATCATGAACAAGGAAATATAATAATAACTAATTTATTATTGCCTCTAGGGCATATTTCCAACACTTTTCAGTTTAATTTCAGAAGCAACATTAGATGGTTTATTATTAGGCTTCATTTGTTGCTCAAATTCTTTTGCCACAATCTGATTTTCACTCTTATTTTTCTCCTGTTTTGCTTTATTAGCTCTATTAATATCATCTTTCAAAATGGAATCAGGAGTCATAGGAAGCAAAGTAATATTTTATCCTTGTGAACAAGAGTATACTGATTGTTTCTACCATGGTGTACAGAATTTTTATCAAATTGCCATGGTCTACCAAGTAATAAGGAACATGCTTGCATAGGTACCACATCACAATCAACATAATCAGCATATGTAGAGATACTAAAATGCACACGAACAAAGACGTGTTACCTTAACCTTGCCGCTGTTGTTGAACCATTGGATGTAGTAAGGATGTGGATGTGGTCTTGTGGTGAGAGAAAGCTTCTCCACCATATCCATGCTAGCCAAGTTGTTGCAGCTCCCTCCATCTATGATGGCCGCGAATAGAACGTTCCTTCACAACTCCTTTGTATGGAACAAGTTATGCCTCTGATTTTGCTCAGCTTGTGTAACCTGCACACTCAAAACACGTTGAGCAACTAAACATTCATACTGTCAAGATATTCAGCAGCCATGCATTGCGCCTCATGATCAGAATCATCTCCACCGTGTTCTTCATGTGTAATAAGAGCCAAAGTCTCTTCATCATAGTCACTAGCGGACTCATACCCACCATCCTCAAGAGCAATCATCACACGCTGAGATTGGCATTCTCTGCAAAATGTCCTCTTCCCTTACAACGACGACAAATAATATCACCGGTGTGCCTGTGCTGACGCCATGGAAGAAGAAGAGCTCTGTGTAGGCCAAGAGGTGTGCTCTTGGCGGATAGTGGTGGTTGTGCCTCGCTTTCTTGTATCACGGTTGGAGGTGGCAGCCGGCGGAGGTGCGGTGTAGTAGAACGTGTGGAAGTAGATGATGCGTGGTGTCCATTATGAAGGTCGACCTGCAGAAAAGTTAGTCCGCGCCAATGCCTGTCGATCCTGCACTTCACGTTCTGCTTTACAAGCAAGATGGAATAATCGAGTGATATTATTATAATCCTTGTAGTCTAGAATGGTCTGAATCTCTCTATTTAATCCACCCAGAAAACGTGCAAGCATAGCTTCATTCTCCTCAACAATACCACATCTAATCAAGCCAGTTTGTAATTCCTGATAATATTCTTCTCACCGAATTTTCCCTTGTCTTAAGCGCTGCAATTTTTGAAGTAATTCACGCTGATAATATGGTGGAACCCAACGAGTACGCATAGCAGTTTTCAAAGCAGCCCAAGTAGCTGGAACAGGATATAATCGACAATGTTCAGACCACCAAACACATGCAAAGCTAGTGAAAGCACAAACAGCAGCAGAACACGTCTCTCCTCGGGATATTGTAAACATGTAAATCGTTGTTCAGTTTCTAACTCCCAAGTAAGATATATATCAGAACATATCTACCCTCAAATGGTGGAATATTCAATTTCAGTTTAGGGAGATGGTCATGATCTCGCACTGAAGGGGAGCCGAACATTGCCATTATTTGCATGTGGACAACCTGGTGGTTGTGGAGCTGGTGGTTGCACGTAGTTCTGATGTTGATCAACCTCATCCTCGTAAGCTCTTACATAATCATCCTCCCCACCGCAGCAGCAGGAGCCACGAAGTATCAACAGCAGCACCCGCAGCTTGGCGGTGAAGAGGGACACGGAAGCTCGGCGGAGGGCTGTTTCGCGATGTGGAGGTAGTCCATGTTGCTTGTAGTAGAGGTGCGTTAGGTGCAGCCGGTGGTGGTGGTAGACGCCATGAGCAATTCATTAAACTTGTTATCGAGCTTTGTTTCAACGCCTTCTCAATGCCATCTATCTTCACCATGGCCTCTTCAAATCTATTTAGCACATCGTCCACCTGCCCACTCATCATTTGTTGAAACTTATCATGTAGCGCTTTGTTTGTCATGTTCTCCCGGTCGGTCTAAATCTTGTGATCCTGCCATGGTTAGCAGCAATAGAAACACACAAGAATATGATTGACGGACTACTAGGAAGTGGTGGTGATGGTGTGGTGGACGATCACAAATCCGTCGAGCAAATCTCAAATTCTTACCAGTTCTTACCCAGCGAAAAGCGGTGATTGGCAACCGATGTAGTCAAAACTCTCAAAGCTTGGATAGAGCGATTACGAGGGAGAGTCAAACGCACGATGTAGATGTATGTGGAGCTGGGAAGGCTTATAATATGGTAGCAAAAGGTTGACAATAATCAATTCAGAGATGCAAAGTTGAATAAACGCTCAACGACGAGTCATGAGCTGGTCCTAGGCTAGACCGTGCTAGAGACGCGAGCCTAGAACACTAACAAAATCACGGCGCACGGAAACAACGGAAAAGCACACTCTGCAATAATTTTTTTTCGCGCTTTTTTTGCGCTTTTTTTTTTTTTATGCTGCTTTTTTTTTTTTGCGAAAAATCACTATAATGGCGAGTGTCTCAAAACTCTTCCTGTGTCAAATCGACAGGATGGGCACGAAATTTTTTCGACCAAAAAATTTTTTTTTTCATTGCCGGACCCAAAAGCTGAAACAGGTCAAAAAACTTTCTATAATGGCGATTGTCTCAACACGCTTAGAAACACCTAAAAATAGGATAGCCAGAAAATTTTTCGACAAGT
Source organism: Aegilops longissima (assembly GCA_021605205.1). NCBI lineage: Eukaryota > Viridiplantae > Streptophyta > Magnoliopsida > Poales > Poaceae > Aegilops > Aegilops longissima. The sequence continues at coordinate 235,044,027 of CM038676.1, read as the reverse complement.
GCGTTTTGGAAAATTTTGGGCCTAAACGCAGGGTGGTTTCGGACTTTTTTTTTTTCGAAACCTACTCCGGCAAGGAAACACGAATCGGAAACTAGATGGATCTAGAAAACAAACCTAATATGCAAGGAACTTCGGATTGGTGGTGGATATATGGTGGTGGTATATGACAGCGGTGGTGGTATATGGTAGCGGTGGTGGTATATGGATACGGATTGGTGGTGGTATATGGATACGGATTGAGCTGTGGCGGATAAGCAATGGTGGTAGATGGCAAGGCGATGATGATGGTGCGGGCGGCGTGACAACTTATGACCCGAACTCGAAACTCTAAAGACTAGACTCTAAGACCAGCAACTTGACACGACGATGCAACATAAATTCAACAAAGCAAAACCCTAAAAAGATTATGCAAAGGCTCAGATTGGTTCGGATATGATGAACTAACCCTAATTTTTTGTGTGTGGCTTTTTCGTGGACTTTAGGTATGAAGAACAGACTCGATCTAATCTCGAAAAACTGTAAAATCTCACCGAGCAACCTGAAAATCTGATACCACTTGATAGAGGCAAAGGTGTCCCGATGTTTCGATGAGATGGTGGCTATCGCTTCGTGGAGTCGACCTTGACGATCCGACAACGAACGTGCGAGACGTCGCGCCTTAGCAATCGCTAAACCAACTTCCGAGGGTTATTGACCACGCCGAGCACGATCAACTGACCACGAGGGCTGTTTCCTGCGAGCAAACGAAGAACAAGCAAGAAACTGAGATTGCAATCTGGATATTGCGAATATAAGATGAAAGCTTTATTGATCAAGGTGGGGTTACGTGGCGCCTTTGTGCGGTCGTTGAACACAAGCGAAGTACTACGAAGTTGCAGCTATGGCGAACTTTTAATCTAAACAAAACCCAAGGTCTAAGCGGTGCCCTAAGGGCTGTATATATGGAGAAAGAGGGGAATTTCGTGGCCCTTGGTGGAGGGGTCCGAAATCAACCCTAACTCTTGTTTCCCACACATACGGACTCTAAAACAGCCTATACTTAACTATTTCGAAATTACATGGGCCTGGCCCAATAATAAGGTGACGCAGCACCTAGAATAGCCTATGGCGAATATTATGAAGTGGCATCTTGTATATTTCGTCCAAGGCCTTATGCACTCATTAGGGTGGCTTCAAAGTCTGGAATCATCACTTGTAACTCCGTTCTTGTTCTCCTTGCATGCCAACATCTCCATGCTTGAACTTGCTCCAAGGTTCATCTTTCTTGTCCATGGTAGGCCCTTCATTTGTAAGCAAAACAAATGTATCCAATTTAGGCAGCATCATATTCTCATGAACATTGGAATCGTTACCAAGAAACGAAAGTACCTGATAATTCAATTGGCGTGCGCGAGCTCTAGTAATTGGTCCAGTATGTATAGCAGCAGGGGCTGTGGGTGTAACAATGGTATTGATGTCCTCATCAGTTATATACGCGAATCTCTTAGTCCTTGTGCTGTTCCTATTATACTAGTGCCTAAAAAGGATGGTACGTCGCGTATGTGTGTTGATTGTAGAGGCATTAATAATATTACTATTCGTTATCGTCATCCTATTCCTAGGCTAGATGATATGCTTGATGAATTGAGTGGCTCTACAATATTCTCCAAAGTTGATTTGCGTAGTGGATACCATCAAATTCGTATGAAATTGGGAGATGAATGGAAAACAGCATTTAAAACTAAGTTTGGATTATATGAGTGGTTAGTCATGCCTTTTGGGTTAACTAATGCACCTAGTACTTTCATGAAATTAATGAACGAAGTTTTACGTGCTTTCATTGGACGATTTGTGGTAGTTCACTTTGATGATATACTGATTTATAGCAAATCTTTGGAAGAACATTTGGAACATTTACGTGCTGTTTTTAATGCTCTACGTGATGCACGTTTGTTTGGTAACCTTAGGAAGTGCACCTTTTGCACCGATTTAGTATCTTTTCTTGGCTATGTTGTTACTCCACAGGAATTGAAGTTGATAAAGCCATGATTGAAGCTATTGAGAGTTGGCGCAGCCCAAAGCGGTCACACAAGTGAGGAGTTTTCTTGGACTCGCTGGTTTCTATAGGCGTTTTGTGAGAGACTTTAGCACCATTGCTGCACCTCTCAATGAGCTTACAAAGAAGGATGTGCCTTTTGTTTGGGGTACCGCACGGGAAGAATCCTTCACGGTATTGAAAGATAAGTTGACACATGCTCCTTTACTCCAACTTCCCGACTTTAATAAGACTTTTGAGCTTGAATGTGATGCTAGTGGAATTGGATTAGGAGGTGTGTTATTACAAGATGGCAAACCTGTTGCATACTTTTACGAAAAATTGAGTGGGCCTAGTCTGAACTATTCTACTTATGACAAAGAATTATATGCTCTTGTTAGGACTTTAGAGACATGGCAACATTATTTATGGCCCAAAGAATTTGTTATACATTCTGATCATGAATCTTTGAAACATATTAAAAGTCAAGCTAAACTGAATCGTAGACATGCTAAATGGGTTGAATTCATTGAGACATTCCTTACGTCATTAAACACAAGAAGGGTAAAGAAAATGTTATTGTGATGCTTTGTCTCGTAAGCTATACTATGCTTTCACAACTTGACTTCAAAATATTTGGTTTGGAGACCATCAAAGATCAATATGTGCATGATGCTGATTTTAAAGATGTAATGCAGAATTGTAAAGAAGGAAGAACATGGAACAAGTTCGTTATTAATGATGGTTTTGTGTTCCGTGCTAACAAGCTATGCATTCCTGCTAGCTCTGTTCGTCTTTTGTTGTTGCAGGAGGCGCATGGAGGAGGACTAATGGGACACTTTGGCGTCAAGAAGACGGAGGATATACTTGCTACACATTTCTTTTGGCCAAAGATGAGACGGGATGTTGAGCGTTTTGTTGCTCGCTGCACTACATGTCAAAAAGCTAAGTCACGACTCAATCCTCATGGTTTATATATGCCTTTGCCTGTGCCTAGTGTTCCTTGGGAGGATATATCTATGGACTTTGTTTTAGGTTTACCTCGAACAAAGAAGGGGAGGGATAGCATATTTGTTGTCGTGGATAGATTCTCGAAAATGGCACACTTTATACCATGTCATAAAAGCGATGCTGTTAATGTTGCTGATTTGTTCTTTCGTGAAATTATTCGCTTGCATGGTGTGCCAAATACTATTGTTTCAGATCGTGATACTAAATTTCTTAGCCACTTTTGGAGATGTTTATGGGCTAAGTTGGGGACTAAACTGCTTTTTAGTACTACTTGTCACCCCAAACTGATGGACAAACTGAAGTAGTCAATAGAACATTGTCTACTATGCTTAGGGCTGTTTTGAAGAATAATAAGAAAATGTGGGAAGAATGCTTGCCTCATATTGAATTTGCTTATAATCATTCATTGCATTCTACTACTAAGATGTGCCCTTTTGAAATTGTGTATGGCTTCCTACCTCGTGCACCTATTAATTTGTTGCCTCTTCCATCTTCGGAGAAGGTTAATTTTGATGCTAAAGAACGTGCTGAATTGATTTTAAAAATGCATGAGTTAACTAAGGAAAACATTGAGCGTATGAATGCTAAATATAAACTTGCTGGAGATAAGGGTAGAAAACATGTTGTCTTTGCACCTGGAGATCTTGTTTGGTTACATTTGCGTAAGGATAGGTTTCCTAATTTGCGCAAATCAAAGCTAATGCCACGTGCTGATGGTCCATTTAAGGTGTTAGAGAAAATAAATGATAATGCATATAAACTTGAGCTGCCTGCAGATTTTGGGGTTAGTCCCACTTTTAATATTGCAGATTTGAAGCCTTATTTGGGTGAGGAAGATGAGATTCCGTCGAGGGCGACTTCATTTCAAGAAGGGAGGATGATGAGGACATCAATACCATTGTTACACCCACAGCCCCCTGCTGCTATACATCTTGGACCAATTACTAGAGCTCGCGACGCCAATTGAATTATCGGTACTTTCGTTTCTTGGTAACGATTCTAATGTTCATGAGAATATGATGCTGCCTAAATTGGATACATTTGTTTTGCTTACAAATGAAGGGCCTACCATGGACAAGAAAGATGAACCTTGGAGCAAGTTCAAGCATGGAGATGTTGGCATGCAAGGGGAACAAGAACGGAGTTACAAGTGATGATTCAGGACTTTGAAGCCACCCTAATGAGTGCATGAGGCTTTGGACGAAATATACAAGATGCCACTTCACAATATTCGTCCATAGGCTATTCTAGGTGCTGCGTCACCTTATTATTGGGCCAGGCCCATGTAATTTCGAAATACTTAAGTATAGGCTGTTTTTAGAGTCCGTATGTGTGGGGAAACAAGAGTTAGGGTTGGTTTCGGACCCCTCCCTCAAGGGCCACGAAATTCCCTCCTCTTCCTCCATATATACAGCCCTTATGGCGTCGTTTAGACTTTGGGTTTTGTTTAGATCAAAAGTTCGCCATAGCAGCAACTTCGCGTACTTCATTTGTGTTCAACGACCAGACCAAGGCGTCACAGAACCCCACCTTCATTAATAAAGCTTTCCTCTTATATTCGCAATATCCAGATTGCAATCTTAGTTTCTTGCTTGTTCTTCGTTTGCTCGCAGGAAACAGGCCCTTGTGGTCAGGTTGATCGTGCTCCGGCGTGGTCAATAACCCTCGGAAGTTGGTTTAGCGATCGCTAAGCGCGACGTCTCGCACGCATCGTAGTCGGATCGTCAAGGTCGACTCCCACGTACGCTCAGCCTAAAAATCGAAAAATCACGACACGACGGTATTATCATTGTTCCAAGCGGTACTACCGCCACGAGATGAGTACTACCGCCTGGCCCGTTTCAGCCTTCCGACTTTCACCATTTTCATCATATCTTTTCACTCCGAACTCCGATTTGAGTGTTCTTTGGCTCGTTTGAAGCTATCGCGTGCCGAGGACCTCACCTTGGTTTCACCATCTTTTGACATCATCAAATTTTCCGAACATCGGCATCTTTGCCTAGGGCTTAAACCACATCATCCGCTATACCACCTCCGCTTTCCGCTACCACATTTTCGCTTTTGGTCTTTGAGAATTTGAGTTGTGGTTCCCGTGTCCTATTGTGTTTCGGCTATATAGGTACGGTTAGACGTCAACATCACCACCGCTCATCTTCGCCAAGGACTCATCATTGTCAAGGACGGTAACCTCGGATTTACATCTTTGTCATCTCTTGCAATTGCATTGATAACCACATAGCCTTACTTTTGCGTTGCTTACCCATCGAGACTAGCCATCGAGTATTGCCGGCAACGTGACTTGTGCACCTTAGTGATCATACTCCATAGCATACATAGCATACCATAGTGGTGCATATCTCGAGATCAACTTGTGTGTCACAATGTTGTCATAGCATACACAATTGCTATCTTGGTTCGTGAAGTTTGCATAAGAAAAGAGCTCAAAAGTGAAAGAGCCACCCAAGCTTTTAAGCAAAGAGGAAAGATAAGCAAAGAGCTTATAAGCAAGAACCATAGCATCATACAACATTAAGATTGTCATATCCGATCATCTTGGATCATAGCACCGAAATATCATACATATAGCATACTTGGGATAGAGATCGTTGCATTTTTGCCTAATAGGTTGTGCACAAGTTCGCGTATCCGCCTTTTGTGCAATCGTGCTAGCGTCTCTCTAGTATTGTGCAACAAGAGCATTCTCGTGGTTTCCACATTTTGGCTCACTTTTGGTTTGCACAATCCCACTTATCTATTTGCGTGTGTGTTTCCGTGTACCACTACTTGCTTGGTCTACTTGTTACATTTGCGAATTTGCGAATCTTATTCAACTTTATTGAGTCTCACTTACAATTGCATCAAATTTTGTGCCACCATCCTAACCGAGCTCCACCATAAGCTTTTATTTGTGTAGGTGTGAGAACCGACAAGAATCGGTACCAAGAGTGCTATTTCATTGTCCGCATTTGAGTGAACTTGATTCATTTTCAACATCGGTCAAAGGTACATTGGTATAAGTTCTTTCCGCTCTACCACTCACATCTTGTTTGGAATGATGGATAGGCCAAGTTCTTCTACCAACCCACTCTTCATCGAGCAAGACGACGACATGTCCTCGTGACGTCACCAAGAGCCACCTCTTTGGTGCACAACGAGCGTTGCACCAAGAACAACAAGCAATGAGCGATCAGATCGACAACCTCGCCACCGACTTGCGACTCTCCGAGCAACGTACAAGAGACTACTTCGACAACAAGTTCGAGGCTCACAAGGAAGAGAATGATGCAAGAATGGACGAGATCCGCGTGCTGATGAGAAAACGGCATCATTCCACTTCTTCATCATCAAGACGGAGCCGCCGAGTCGACATTCCGACGACACATTCTACGACTCAAGTACACCGTCATCGAACACTCTTCGACGAGCCAGCAAGGCCAAGACCGTCATGCATCTCGCAACCCGCTACATGACAAGCATTCACAAGAGCAAGTTGATGATCAAGTTCCTCGTCCTCAATCAAACCAAGAGGCTTTTGCTCAAGCCCAAGAACGACAACGTCTTCGTCGCCAACAAGAGGAAGAAAGAGCTCGTCGTCACCAAGACGAACAAGACGCCAAGGCTCAACGTCTTCAACAACAACAACGTGAAGCGCAAGCTCTTGAGGCGCAACGTGCCCTTCAAGAATCAAGTCGAGCCTTCGCCAACCGCAATCGCGAACGGCGCAATCAAGAGGAAGCCTGATAGAGGCAAAGGTGTCCCGATGTTTCGATGAGATGGTGGCTATCGTTTCTGTGGGAGTCGACCTTGACGATCCGACTACGAACGTGCGAGACGTCGCGCCTTAGCAATCGCTAAACCAACTTCCGAGGGTTATTGACCACGCCGAGCACGATCAACTCGACCACGAGGGCCTGTTTCCTGCGAGCAAACGAAGAACAAGCAAGAAACTGAGATTGCAATCTGGATATTGCGAATATAAGATGAAAGCTTTATTGATCAAGGTGGGGTTCTGTGGACGCTTTGTCCGGTCGTTGAACACAAACGGCACGCGAAGTTGCAGCTATGGCGAACTTTTAATCTAAACAAAACCCAAGGTCTAAACGGTGCCCTAAGGGCTGTATATATGGAGAAAGAGGGGGAATTTCGTGGCCCTTGGTGGAGGGGTCCAAATCAACCCTAACTCTTGTTTCCCCACACATACGGACTCTAAAACAGCCTATACTTAAGTATTTCGAAATTACATGGGCCTGGCCCAATAATAAGGTGACGAGCACCTAGAATAGCCTATGGACGAATATTATGAAGTGGCATCTTGTATATTTCGTCCAAGGCCTTATGCACTCATTAGGGTGGCTTCAAAGTCCTGGAATCATCACTTGTAACTCCGTTTTGTTCTCCTATGCATGCCAACATCTCCATGCTTGAACTTGCTCCAAGGTTCATCTTTCTTGTCCATGGTAGGCCCTTCATTTGTAAGCAAAACAAATGTATCCAATTTAGGCAGCATCATATTCTCATGAACATTGGAATCGTTACCAAGAAACGAAAGTACCGATAATTCAATTGGCGCATGCGAGCTCTAGTAATTGGTCCAAGATGTATAGCAGCAGGGCTGTGGGTGTAACAATGGTATTGATGTCCTCATCATCCTCCCTTCTTGAAATGAAGTCGCCCTCGACGGAAGCTCATCTTCCTCACCCAAATAAGGCTTCAAATCTGCAATGTTAAAAGTGGGACTAACCCCAAAATCTGCAGGCAGCTCAAGTTTATATGCATTATCATTTATTTTCTCTAACACCTTAAATGGACCATCAGACGTGGCATTAGCTTTGATTTTGCAAATTAGGAAACCTATCTCACATAAATGTAACCAAACAAGATCTCCGGTGCAAAGACAACATGTTTTCTACCCTTATCTCCAGCAAGTTTATATTTAGCATTCATACGCTCAATGTTTTCCTTAGTTAACTCATGCATTTTAAAATCAATTCAGCACGTTCTTTAGCATCAAAATTAACCTTCTCCCAAGATGGAAGAGGCAACAAATCAATAGGTGCACGAGGTAGGAAGCCATACACAATTTCAAAAGGGCACATCTTAGTAGTAGAATGCAATGAACGATTATAAGCAAATTCAATATGAGGCAAGCATTCTTCCCACATTTTCTTATTATTCTTCAAAACAGCCCTAAGCATAGTAGACAATGTTCTATTGACTACTTCAGTTTGTCCATCAGTTTGGGGTGACAAGTAGTACTAAAAGCAGTTTAGTCCCTAACTTAGCCCATAAACATCTCCAAAAGTGGCTAAGAAATTTAGTATCACGATCTGAAACAATAGTATTTGGCACACCATGGAAGCTTAATAATTTCACGAAAGAACAAATCAGCAACATTAATAAAGATCATCGCTTTTATGACATGGTATAAAGTGTGCCATTTTCGAGAATCTATCCACGACAACAAATATGCTATCCTCCCTTCTTTGTTCGAGGTAAACCTAAAACAAAGTCCATAGATATATCCTCCCAAGGAACACTAGGCACGAGCAAAGGCATATATAAACCATGAGGATTGAGTCGTGACTTAGCTTTTTGACATGTAGTGCAGCGAGCTACAAAACGCTCAACATCCCGCCTCATCTTTGGCCAAAAGAAATGTGTAGCAAGTATATCCTCCGCCTTCTTGACGCCAAAGTGTCCCATTAATCCTCCTCCATGCGCCTCCTGCAACAACAAAAGACTAACAGAGCTAGCAGGAATGCATAGCTTGTTAGCACGGAACACAAAACCATCATTAATAACAAACTTGTTCCATGTTCTTCCTTCTTTACAATTCTGCATTACATCTTTAAAATCAGCATCATGCACATATTGATCTTTGATGGTCTCCAAACCAAATATTTTGAAGTCAAGTTGTGAAAGCATAGTATAGCGACGAGACAAAGCATCAAGAATAACATTTTCTTTACCCTTCTTGTGTTTAATGACATAAGGGAAAGTCTCAATGAATTCAACCCATTTAGCATGTCTACGATTCAGTTTAGCTTGACTTTTAATATGTTTCAAAGATTCATGATCAGAATGTATAACAAATTCTTTGGGCCATAAATAATGTTGCCATGTCTCTAAAGTCCGAACAAGAGCATATAATTCTTTGTCATAAGTAGAATAGTTCAGACTAGGCCCACTCAATTTTTCAGAAAAGTATGCAACAGGTTTGCCATCTTGTAATAACACACCTCCTAATCCAATTCCACTAGCATCACATTCAAGCTCATCAGGAAGTTGGAGTAAAGGAGCATGTGTCAACTTATCTTTCAATACCGTGAAGGCTTCTTCCTGTGCGGTACCCCAAACAAAAGGCACATCCTTCTTTGTAAGCTCATTGAGAGGTGCAGCAATGGTGCTAAAGTCTCTCACAAAACGCCTATAGAAACCAGCGAGTCCAAGAAAACTCCTCACTTGTGTGACCGTTTTGGGCTGCGGCCAACTCTCAATAGCTTCAATCTTGGCTTTATCAACTTCAATTCCTCGTGGAGTAACAACATAGCCAAGAAAAGATAGTCGGTCGGTGCAAAAGGTGCACTTCCCAAGGTTACCAAACAAACGTGCATCACGAGAGCATTAAAAACAGCACGTAAATGTTCCAAATGTTCTTCCAAAGATTTGCTATAAATCAGTATATCATCAAAGTAAACTACTACAAATCGTCCAATGAAAGCACGTAAAACTTCGCTCATTAATCTCATGAAAGTACTAGGTGCATTAGTTAACCCAAAAGGCATGACTAACCACTCATATAATCCAAACTTAGTTTTAAATGCTGTTTTCCATTCATCTCCCAATTTCATACGAATTTGATGGTATCCACTACGCAAATCAACTTTGGAGAATATTGTAGAGCCACTCAATTCATCAAGCATATCATCTAGCCTAGGAATAGGATGACGATAACGAATAGTAATATTATTAATGCCTCTACAATCAACACACATACGCCGACGCACCATCCTTTTTAGGCACTAGTATAATAGGAACAGCACAAGGACTAAGAGATTCGCGATATAACCTTTGTCGAGCAGCTCCTGTATTTGACGATAATCTCCTTCGTCTCCTCCGGATTGGTACGGTATGGTGCGCGGTTGGGTAGCGATGCACCGGGAATTAAGTCAATTTGATGCTCAATCCCTCGAATAGGTGGTAATCCCGGTGGCACGCCTTGTGGGAAGACGTCAGCGAACTCCTGCAAAATGTTAGTGACAGCAGGGGGCAAAGAGGAAGGCACGTCCTCGAATGAAAATAATGCCTCTTTGCACACAAAAGCATAGCAAACAGATTTGCTAGAATCTAGCTCATCAATATCAGATTTGGTGGCAAATAAACATGCACTTTTCAGTTTAATTTCAGAAGCAACATTAGATGGTTTATTATTAGGCTTCATTTGTTGCTCAAATTCTTTTGCCACAATCTGATTTTCACTCTTATTTTTCTCCTGTTTTGCTTTATTAGCTCTATTAATATCATCTTTCAAAATGGAATCAGGAGTCATAGGAAGCAAAGTAATATTTTTATCCTTGTGAACAAGAGTATACTGATTGTTTCTACCATGGTGATGAGGACATGACTACCTTGGATGAGACCAAAAATATTGCATACATGCATATTTCTCAGGTGATTTCTAGTGCAAACTATTCAATAATATATTTATGTTATCCAGAACAAAAATACTTCACATACTTTTGTGTTTTGTCTAATTGCAGGTGTATGGGACATTTGTACAATTCACAAGTGAAGATAAGGGAGAAAGAGATGTTTACCTGCTGTTCAAAAAGTTCTCTCACGTCACTTTTGGCCCAAGAGAAGATAGAGTCCAAGTCTCTCACGTTCTGGACTCAGATTCGGACTGCACAGACATACCTGACTCAAAACGTCTATAACTTTTCCATACGGACTCCAAATTGGTTGATTCTTTTTTTGTTGGAAAATAGATTTCGTGCATTTTCCAACCCAATTGGAATCACCTTAAAATCCGTCCGGAGCGTTGAGTTATAGACGAAACAATCTGATGCTGCAGCAGAATCCGAGTCAAACTACAAGTCCAAAGGTGTTACGTCACCTCCGCTTGGGCCCATTGGCCTTGTACGACCTAGGGTTAGTTTTAGGCTGCCTTGGGACGTCCTCCCACCTCCTTGGCCGCCACCCTTGCTCCTATATAAGTAGATCCATCTAGTAGCTTTTTCCTGGGATTTGTTTAGTTAAAGTTAGCCATTGCAACTTCGTACTTCGTTTGTGTCCAACGACCAGACCAAGACCGCTTACGGATCCCCACCATTATCAATACTTCATATATATTCGCAATATTCAGATTGCTTTATCATATTCTTGCTCGTTCTTCGATTGCTTGCAGGAATAGACCTTCGTGGTCGTTGATCGTGCTCAGCGTGGTCAATAACCTCTCGGAGTGGGTTTAGCGATTGCTAAGGCGCAACGTCAGGCACGCTTGTAGTCGGATCGTCAAAGTCGACTCCACCAAATCGATAGTTATCATCTCATCGAAAGATCGACACCCTCGCTCTATCAAGTGGTATCAGTTTTCAGGTTGCTCGTGAGAATTTCCAATTATCCCTAGATTAGATTTATTTTCTTACCTATTGTCCAAGAAAAGCCACACAAAAAAAAGTTAGATCTATTCATCCTTTGTCCAAGCCAGTCTGAGCCTTTGCAGTTTTCTTTTCATTGTTTGCATTATTGAATTATCGGTTGCATCGTCGTGTCGAGTTGCTGGTCTTAGTGTCTTGTTCCTTTAGAGTTTCGAGTTCTGTTCACATTAGTCACGCCGCTGCTGCATCATTATCCCTTCCGCTGTCCACCATCCCATCCATTAATTTCCATCACGTGCTACGCACTGTTCATTGTCATAATCATAGTTGAGGTCATTCACATCTTTGCCTGATCCAATCTGCATCTTATCCAGTTTGTCTTGGAAAGAGGGAGAAAAAGATAGAGAAAAAAAGAGAGAAAAAGGAAAAAAAAAAAGAAAAAGAGAGAAGAAAAGAAAAAAGCGTGAGAAAAAAAAGAGAGGAACAAAAACCGGATCTATCTAGAATCAATCTCGTACCTGAATTCGGATTGGAATCTGTTTTATGACTGTTCAGTAAAACAGGTGTATCTTCCTCATACGAAGTCCGTTTTGACTCCGTGAGTACTCAAATTAAAGCTAGAGACGAGGCGCATCTAAATAGTTGCAGAAGCTAGTTCAATATTTGACACCTCAAAATCGGCTTCTAAATAGGTGTTTTTGCCCTCTGAAGTTCATGAACACAGCTTGTTCCAATTTTTCAGGCCAGTTTTAGAATTCTTTGACTCCTCATATCAACTCGAATTGAGTGATTCTTTTGCATTGGAAAGCTTGAGTTAGTAGCATTCTTTGAAAGAATTTATCAGAAAATTGGCTCAAACTTTTCAAGAGGAAAGTTGAGAGAGAGTTGTTGTATGTCCTGCTTGGCGCTTGTTTTTCATCATTATCTTCACTGCCGCCAGGATCTTCACTTATATCTTGCTGTCAAGAGCTACTTAGTATCCTTTATTGATGCTAGTTGTGCTATGCCGTGACCTCATTAGTGTTCTAGGCTCGCGTCTCTAGTCCGGTCTAGCCTAGGACCAGCACAAGATACCGTCGTTGAGCGCTTATTCAACATTGCATCTTTGAATTGATTATTGCTAATCTTTTGCTACCATATATAGCCAACCCAGCTCCACATATTTCTACACCGTGTATACGACGCTCCCCGCAATCGCTTTACTCAATATTCGAGTTACTTGACACCGCTGGTTGCCGATCACCGCCGCTGCATGGTAAGAACTTGTAAGACATTGATATTTGCTTTATCTGTGAGCGTTTTACCACCACATCCTAGTAGTTATAGGAACATTATTTTGGATTTTGTTTCTTGTTCTACTAATCATGACAGGATCCAGAGTCAATTCATGGGCTTTGTCGATCGCGGAGACATGCCACCACCTATGCAAATACCACAACCGTCACGAGAGGTGCACAAACATCCAAATGCACATGATCAGGTTCATGTTTCTATACCACCATTTAATGGCCGTTTTAGACCTCCTTTATATATTGAATGGGAGTTAGACATAAATAATATATTTGTTTCCCATAATTTTGATGAACGTAAAAAGTTATGGTTATGTTGGTTCTTTCACTGGTTATGCTCTAGTTTGGTGGAGTGAATATTGTCGGTTACACCCTGATTATGTACCTAATACTTGGGATGATTTAAAACATGTCATGAGAGATAGATTCATCGATGTTTATTATACCCGTGGCATGATTAAAAACTGGAACATTTAAAACAAGGTAGTGACACCGTAACAAAATATTATGATGATTTACAAACTACCTTGTTGCACTCATTTTAGAAGAAAGTGAAGAAGATTTTATGGATAGATTTTGGGGAGGATTAAACCATAATATTCAGGAGATACTAATTCATGAAGAGTGTTATCCTATGGACCATTTGTTTCGTCTTGCTTGCAAAGCTGAACAGGAAATAAAACGACGTGTTGCCCACAAGGAGAACAAGCGCACGGTGCACATTCCAACTGTTGATACAGATGTTTATTCAACTACTAGGCGTATTTATGACAACCACATCCGTTGTTGCGAGGACTACATCATCTCCACCATGTGACACATCACCATCGAGAGTGCCTGCATCATCTGAGTTGACTATAAGAGGTAATGACAAAGGTACAGATTTTCCACTTTTACATGAGAATGATGCATGCCTAGTTAACTTGAATACATCATGTGTTGAGCTACCCACTACTTTGATCACACCACCTATTTTAGAGGATTATATTGATAATTTGACTTTGCCATGTGATCAAACAACTGAAATACCAACAATTTTGAGAGCACCCATTGAATTAACTATTGATGCAAAAGAATCAATGTTTAATCATTTTGATACGACCTCTAATCTTGGTGATGATTCTGTGTCGAATGACTCATTGCATGTTTGCTTATCTAAGCATGTTGTAGCATGTAAATTTGATTCAAATAAGGTTTATTCACCAATGTTGGGATGGTTTAATGATGAACATTGTCAATCTCTTGAAATAAATAAGAGCTTCACTTATATGTGCAAACTGAGTTGCAGTATTTTCAAGCCTTCTAGTTCTTGTGCTAATTTGTTGGCTTTAGATTTTATGAACTATGCAAGTTACTCATCTATTCATGTGTCATATATGCAAAAATCAAGGGAAGTAAAAATGGATGACGTATACATATACAACATGTACACCTTGTCTCTTTTGTTAGCCACATTTCAGATTAAGCAACGCCGAGGACGGCTTTGTTTTCAAGAAGGGGAGGATGATGAGGACATGACTACCTTGGATGAGACCAAAAATATTGCATACATGCATATTTCTCAGGTGATTTCTAGTGCAAACTATTCAATAATATATTTATGTTATCCAGAACAAAAATACTTCACATACTTTTGTGTTTTGTCTAATTGCAGGTGTATGGGACATTTGTACAATTCACATATGAAGATAAGGGAGAAAGAGATGTTTACCTGCTGTTCAAAAAGTTCTCTCACGTCACTTTTGGCCCAAGAGAAGATAGAGTCCAAGTCTCTCACGTTCTGGACTCAGATTCGGACTGCATGACATACCTGACTCAAAACGTCTATAACTTTTCCATACGGACTCCAAATTGGTTGATTCTTTTTTGTTGGAAAATAGATTTCGTGCATTTTCCAACCCAATTGAATCACCTTAAAATCCATCCGGAGCGTTGAGTTATAGACGAAACAATCTGATGCTGCAGCAGAATCCGAGTCAAACTACAAGTCCAAAGGTGTTACGTCACCTCCGCTTGGGCCCATTGGCCTTGTACGACCTAGGGTTAGTTTTAGGCTGCCTTGGGACGTCCTCCCACCTCCTTGGCCGCCACCCCTTGCTCCTATATAAGTAGATCCATCTAGTAGCTTTTTCCTGGGATTTGTTTAGTTAAAGTTAGCCATTGCAACTTCGTGTACTTCGTTTGTGTCCAACGACCAGACCAAGACCGCTTACGGATCCCCACCATTATCAATACTTCATATATATTCGCAATATTCAGATTGCTTTATCATATTCTTGCTCGTTCTTCGATTGCTTGCAGGAATAGACCTTCGTGGTCGTTGATCGTGCTCCAGCGTGGTCAATAACCTCTCGGAGTGGGTTTAGCGATTGCTAAGGCGCAACGTCGAGCACGTTTGTAGTCGGATCGTCAAAGTCGACTCCACCAAATCGATAGTTATCATCTCATCGAAAGATCGGGACACCCTCGCCTCTATCACATGGTGTACAGAATTTTTATCAAATTGCCATGGTCTACCAAGTAATAAGGAACATGCTTGCATAGGTACCACATCACAATCAACATAATCAGCATATGTAGAGATACTAAAATGCACACGAACAGTACGTGTTACCTTAACCTTGCCGCTGTTGTTGAACCATTGGATGTAGTAAGGATGTGGATGTGGTCTTGTGGTGAGAGAAAGCTTCTCCACCATATCCATGCTAGCCAAGTTGTTGCAGCTCCCTCCATCTATGATGACGCGAATAGAACGCTCCTTCACAACTCCCTTTGTATGGAACAAGTTATGCCTCTGATTTTGCTCAGCTTGTGTAACCTGCACACTCAAAACACGTTGAGCAACTAAACATTCATACCTGTCAAGATCTTCAGCAGCCATGTATTGCGCCTCAAGATCGTAATCATCTCCACCGTGTTCTTCATGTGTAATAAGAGCCAAAGTCTCTTCATCATAGTCACTAGCGGACTCATACCCACCATCCTCAAGAGCAATCATCACACGCTGAGATTGGCATTCTCTCATAAAATGTCCTCTTCCCTTACAACGACGACAAATAATATCACTTGTGTGCCTGTTGACGCCATGGAAGAAGAAGAGCTCTGTAGGCCCAGCAGGTGTGCTCTTGGCAGATAGTGGTGGTTGTGCTGCTTTCTTGTATCACGGTTGGAGGTGGCAGCCACGGAGGTGCGGTGTAGTAGAACGTGTGGAAGTAGATGATGCACGTGGTGTCCATGATGAAGGTCGACCTGCAGAAAAGTTAGTCCGCGCCAACGCCTGTCGATCCTGCACTTCACGTTCAGCTTTACAAGCAAGATGGAATAATCGAGTGATATTATTATAATCCTTGTAGTCTAGAATAGTTTGAATCTCTATTTAATCCACCCGTAAAACGTGCAAGCATAGCTTCATTTTCCTCAACAATACCACATCTAATCAAGCCAGTTTGTAATTCCTGATAATATTCTTCTACCGAATTTTTTCCTTGTCTTAAGCGCTGCAATTTTTGAAGTAATTCACGTTGATAATATGGTGGAACCCAACGAGTACGCATAGCAGTTTTCAAAGCAGCCCAAGTAGCTGGAACAGGATATAATCTACAATGTTCAGACCACCAAACACATGCAAAGCTAGTGAAAGCACAAACAGCAGCAGGAACACGTCTCTCCTCAGGATATTGTAAACATGTAAATCGTTGTTCAGTTTCTAATTCCCAAGTAAGATATATATCAGGAACATATCTACCCTCAAATGGTGGAATATTCAATTTCAGTTTAGGGAGATGGTCATGATCTCGTACCTGAAGGGGAGCCCGAACATCGCCATTATTTGCATGTGGACGACCTGGTGGTTGTGGTGCTGGTGGTTGCACGTAGTTCGATGTTGATCAACCTCATCCTCGTAAGCTCTCACATAATCATCCTCCCCGCCGCAGCAGCAGGAGCCATGTATATCAACAAGCAGCACCAAAGAGCTTGGCCAGTGAAGAGGGACACGGGAAGCTCGGCGGAGGGCTGTTTCGCGATGTGGAGGTAGTCCGTGTTGTTGTAGTAGAGGTGCGTTAGGTGCAGCCGGTGGTGGTGGTGGTAGACGCGAGCAATTCATTAAACTTGATATCGAGCTTCGTTTCAACGCCTTCTCAATGCCATCTATCTTCTCCATGGCCTCTTCAAATCTATTTAGCACATCGTCCACCGCCCACTCATCATTTGTTGAAACTTATCATGTAGCGCTTTGTTTGTCATGTTCTCCCGGTCGGTCTCTCGGCTTGTGATCCTGCCATGGTTAGCAGCAATAGAAACACACAAGAATATGATTGACAGACTACTAGGAAGTGGTGGTGATGGTGTGGTGGACAGTCACAAACCGTCAGCAAATCTCAAAGTCTTACCAGTTCTTACCAAAGAAGAAAGGTGATCGGCAACCGATGTAGTCAAAACTCTCAAAGCTTGGATAGAGCGATTACTGGGAGAGTCAAACGCACGATGTAGATGTATGTGGAGCTGGGAAGGCTTATAATATGGTAGCAAAAAAGGTTAGCAATAATCAATTCAGAGATGCAAAGTTGAATAAACGCTCAACGATTTCAGATCTTTGTCTGGTCCTAGGCTAGACCGTGCTAGAGACGCGAGCCTAGAACACTAACAAAATCACGGCGCTGCACGGAAACAACGGAAAAGCACACTGAAATTTTTTTTTTTTTTTCGCTTTTTTTTTTTTTGCGCCACTTTTTTTTTTTTTTGCTGCTTTTTTTTTTTTTTTTTTGCGAAAAATCACTATAATGGCGAGTGTCTCAAAACTCTTCCTGTGTCAAATCGACAGATGGGCACGAAATTTTTCGACTAAAATTTTTTTTTTTTGACCGCCGGACCCAAAAACTGAAACGGGTCAAAAAACTTTCTATAACGGCGATCGTCTCAATCCACTTAGAAACACCTAAAAATAGGGTAGCCGTAAATTTTTTTGACAAGCACGTTTTGGAAAATTTTGGGCCTAAACGAGGGTGGTTTCAGACTTTTTTTTTTTTTTCCAAACCTACTCGGCAAGGAAACACGAATCGAAACTAGATGGATCTCGAAAACAAACCTAATATGAGAAAACTCGGATTGGTGGTGGATATATGGTGGTGGTATATGAGCGGTGGTGGTATATGGTAGCGGTGGTGGTATATGGATAGGGATTGGTGGTGGTAGATGGATACGGATTCAGAGCGGTGGCGGAAAAGCAATGGTGGTAGATGGCAAGGCGATGATGATGGTGCGGCAGTGGCGTGACAACTTATGACCGTAACTCAAACTCTAAAAGACTAGACTCTAAGACCAAAGAACTTGACACGACGATGCAACCGCAAATTCAACAAAGCAAAAACCCTAAAAAGATTATGCAAAGGCTCGATTGGTTCGGATATGATGAACTAACCCTAATTTTTTTTGTGGCTTTTTCGTGGACTTTAGGTATGAAGAACAGACTCGATCTAATCTACTTAAAACTGTAAAATCTCACCGAGCAACCTGAAAATCTGATACCACTTGATAGAGGCAAAGGTGTCCCGATGTTTCGATGAGATGGTGGCTATCGTTTTCGTGGGAGTCGACCTTGACGATCCGACTACGAACGCGGCGAGACGTCGCGCTTTAGCAATCGCTAAACCAACTTCCGAGGGTTATTGACCACGCCGAGCACGATCAACTCGACCACGAGGGCCTGTTTCTGCGAGCAAACGAAGAACAAGCAAGAAACTGAGATTGCAATCTGGATATTGCGAATATAAGATGAAAGCTTTATTGATCAAGGTGGGGTTCGTGGACGCTTTGTCCGGTCGTTGAACACAAACGGCACGCGAAGTTGCAGCTATGGCGAACTTTTAATCTAAACAAAACCCAAGGTCTAAACGGTGCCCTAAGGGCTGTATATATGGAGGAAGAGGGGGAATTTCGTGGCCCTTGGTGGAGGGTCCAAATCAACCCTAACTCTTGTTTCCCCACACATACGGACTCTAAAACAGCCTATACTTAAGTATTTCGAAATTACATGGGCCTGGCCCAATAATAAGGTGACGAGCACCTAGAATAGCCTCGGGACGACATTTATGAAGTAGCATCTTGTATATTTCGTCCAAGGCTTCATGCACCCATTATGGTGGCTTCAAAGTCCTGAAATCATCACTTGTAACTCCGTTCTTGTTCCCCTTGCATGGCATTATCTCCATGCTTGTTCTTGCTCCAATGTCCATCCTTCTCCAAGCTAGGGCCTTCATTTGTAAGCAAAACAAATGTATCCAATTTAGGCCGCATCATATTCTCATGAACATTAGAATCATTACCAAGAAACGAAAGTACCTGATAATTTAATTGGCGTGCGCGAGCTCTAGTAATTGGTCCAGTATATGTAGCAGTAGGGGCTGTGGGTGTAACAATGGTATTGATGTCCTCATCAGTAAAGAAAATGTTATTGCTGATGCTTTGTCTCGTCGCTATGCTATGCTTTCACAACTTGACTTCAAAATATTTGGTTTGGAGACCATCAAAGATCAATATGTGCATGATGCTGATTTTAAAGATGTAATGCAGAATTGTAAAGAAGGAAGAACATGGAACAAGTTCGTTATTAATGACGGTTTTGTATTCCGTGCTAACAAGCTATGCATTCGCTAGCTAGCTGTTCGTCTTTTGTTGTTGCAGGAGGCGATGGAGGAGGATTAATGGGACACTTTGGCGCCAAGAAGACGGAGGATATACTTGCTACACATTTCTTTTGGCCAAAGATGAGACGGATGTTGAGCGTTTTGTTGCTCGCTGCACTACATGTCAAAAAGCTAAGTCACGACTCAATCCTCATGGTTTATATATGCCTTTGCTGTGCCTAGTGTTCCTTGGGAGGATATATCTATGGACTTTGTTTTAGGTTTACCTCGAACAAAGAAGGGAGGGATAGCATATTTGTTGTCGTGGATAGATTCTCGAAAATGGCACACTTTATACCATGTCATAAAAGCGATGATTTGTTAATGTTGCTGATTTGTTCTTTCGTGAAATTATTCGCTTGCATGGTGTGCCAAATACTATTGTTTCAGATCGTGATACTAAATTTCTTAGCCACTTTTGGAGATGTTTATGGGCTAAGTTGGGGACTAAACTGCTTTTTAGTACTACTTGTCACCCCCAAACCGATGGACAAACTGAAGTAGTCAATAGAACATTGTCTACTATGCTTAGGGCTGTTTTGAAGAATAATAAGAAAATGTGGGAAGAATGCTTGCCTCATATTGAATTTGCTTATAATCGCTCATTGCATTCTACTACTAAGATGTGCCCTTTTGAAATTGTGTATGGCTTCCTACCTCGTGCACCTATTGATTTGTTGCCTCTTCCATCTTCGGAGAAGGTTAATTTTGATGCTAAAGAACGTGTTGAATTGATTTTAAAATGCATGAGTTAACTAAGGAAAACATTGAGCGATGAATGCTAAATATAAACTTGTTGGAGATAAGGGTAGAAAACATGTTGTCTTTGCACCGGAGATCTTGTTTGGTTACATTTGCGTAAGGATAGGTTTCCTAATTTGCGCAAATCAAAGCTAATGCCACGTCTGATGGTCCATTTAAGGTGTTAGAGAAAATAAATGATAATGCATATAAACTTGAGCTGCCTGCAGATTTTGGGGTTAGTCCCACTTTTAACATTGCAGATTTGAAGCCTTATTTGGGTGAGGAAGATGAGCTTCCGTCGAGGACGACTTCATTTCAAGAAGGGAGGATGATGAGGACATCAATACCATTGTTACACCCACAGCCCCCTGCTGCTATACATACTTGGACCAATTACTAGAGCTCACAAGACGCCAATTGACTTATCGTGTACTTTCATTTCTTGGTAACGATTCCAATGTTCATGAGAATATGATGCTGCCTAAATTGGATACATTTGTTTTGCTTACAAATGAAGGGCCTACCATGGACAAGAAAGATGAACCTTGGAGCAAGTTCAAGCATGGAGATGTTGGCATGCTAAGGGGAACAAGAACGGAGTTACAAGTGATGATTCCAGGACTTTGAAGCCACCCTAATGAGTGCATGAGGCCTTGGACGAAATATACAAGATGCCACTTCATAATATTCGTCCATAGGCTATTCTAGGTGCTGCGTCACCTTATTATTGGGCCAGGCCCATGTAATTTCGAAATAGTTAAGTATAGGCTGTTTTAGAGTCCGTATGTGTGGGGAACAAGAGTTAGGGTTGATTTCGACCCCTCCACCAAGGGCCACGAAATTCCCCCTCTTCCTCCATATATACAGCCCTTAGGGCACCGTTTAGACCTTGGGTTTTGTTTAGATTAAAAGTTCGCCATAGCTGCAACTTCGCAGCATTTCGCTTGTGTTCAACGACTAGACAAAGGCGCCACAGTAACCCCACCTTGATCAATAAAGCTTTCATCTTATATTCGCAATATCCAGATTGCAATCTCAGTTTCTTGCTTGTTCTTCGCTTGCTCGCAGGAAACAGCCCTCGTGGTCGTTGATCGTGCTCGGCGTGGTCAATAACCCTCGGAAGTTGGTTTAGCGATTGCTAAGGCGCGACGTCTCGCACGTTCGTAGTCGGATCGTCAAGGTCGACTCCCACAGAAACGATAGCCACCATCTCATCGAAACATCGGGACACCTTTGCCTCTATCACCACTTGATTCATTGCCGCCAGCTATAGCAGCAACGGCTCTTGTGGTTTAGGCATGACTAGTATTGGCGTGGAGGAGAGGTACCTTTTCAAATCTTGCAGCGCTGCCTCTGCCTCCAGAGTCCATTTCATTGGACCGGCGTTTTTCAAAACTTTGAAAAAGGGGAGGGTGTTCTCAGCAGCTTTGGAGATGAACCTACTTAAAGCAGCAACGTAGCCGGCGAGCCTACGGACGTCTTTGACTCGTCTTGGCGCCTCAATATGCTCAATCGCTTTGATCTTGTCGGGATTTGCTTCAATTTCGCGTTGAGACACAAAGAACCCAAGAAGTTTGCCAGATGGGACGCCGAACACACACTTCTCTGGGTTGAGCTTGAGGTTGATCTTGCGCAGGTTTGGAAATGTTTCCTCTAGATCTTGCACGAGCGTGGCCCTATCCTTGGTTTTGACTACTATATCATCCATATAAGCTTCCATATTTCTATGCAGCTGGGGCTCAAAACCAATTTGGACTGCCCGGGCAAATGTCGAACCAATGCTTTTCAACCCGAAAGGCATTCGTACAAAACAGTACGTACCACATGGGGCGATGACCGCAGTCTTTTCCTCGTTCTCCTTGATCATGAAGATCTGGTGGTATCCTGAGTAGGCGCCGAGGAATGACAGCAAGTCACACCCGGCAGTGGAGTCCACTATCTGGTCAATGCGTGGCAGAGGGAAAGGATCCTTTGGACATGCTTTATTGATATTTGTATAGTCGATACACAACCTCCATTTCCCATTTGCCTTACGCACTACCACTGGGTTGACCAACCACATGGGGTGGAGCACTCCTCTGACCAAGCCTGCCGCCTCCAACTTCCTGATCTCCTCGATGATGAACTCTTGTCACTCCAAAGCTTGCTTCCTGACCTTCTGCTCGACAGGCTGCACATGGGGACAGACAACAAGGTGGTGCTCAATCACCTCCCTGGGAACGACGGGGATGTCGGATGCTTGCCACACAAACATGTCAACATTCTCCCGCAGGAAGGCGACGAGCGCGCTTTCCTATTTGCTGTCAAGGGTGGAGCTTATGGTAAAAGCTCCACCCGTGTCATCCTCTCTGACGGGGACCTTCTTGGTTTCTGGTGGGGCCGCCTTAGACCTCTTGCTCACGCTGGCAGAACTCTCGGGCACGTCCCCAACGAGAACACGACGCTCCGAAGAGGTGCGTTTGCCGGAGGGGGTGCAGGAGTCCTTGCTGGGGTCAGAAGTCTTGCCGGCAGGGGCAGAGGCCTTGCCGGGTTTTTTCCCTCCCGGGGTCTCAGCGGTGGGAACAGGTGCCTTGGCGGCAGCCCCTGCAACTGCCTCCCGGTAAAGCTGGTCGGCGCAGATGAGCGCGTCTTTCCTATCAGAGGGGACGGTGATGATGCTCATTGGGCCGGGCATCTTCAACGTGTTGTAGGCGTAATGTGATGCCGCCATAAACTTGGCCAGTGCTGGGCGGCCGAGGATCCCATTATAGGGCAAGGGGATCTTCGCAACATAAAAAAAACAATCTTCTCCGTCCTATGGTTTAGCTCGCCCCCAAATGTAACGGGCAACGTGATCTTACCCTTCAGCTGACTCCTCCCCGGGTTGGCCCCTTGAAACGTGCCCGTCTCCTCGAGATCTCCATCGGGGATTTGCAGCCTCTCGATCACGGCGGGCGAGATCAAGTTCAGACCAACCCCACCGTCAACTAGCACTTTCGTCACCTTGAGGTTGCGTATCGTTGGTGAAACCAACAACGATAAACACCCAACCACAGTTGTGCGATCAGGGTGATCCTCGGTGTAAAAAATGATAGGCGTGCTGGAACAATTCAGCGGCCTTTGGGCATCGAACGATAGCTCCGCCGCAGAGACTTCACGCACCCACTGGTTCAGTTGGCGGTGAGAGGTGTGCAACGAGGCGCCACCGTCGATGCACATGGCCTCCATAGCTTTATAGAACTCGTGCTCGCCGGACTCGTCGTCCTCATCATGATCATTGTCTCCCTCCTTCTTGTCGCGGCCCCGGGCGGGCCTCTCTTGTTGATTATCTTTGTCGTGGCGACCTCCTCGACCGCCACGCTTCTTGCCGGACGCCTCAGCACCATCCTGGCCCTTCTCCTTATCGCGCCTCTCATACTCAGCTTTCCGCTTCTTTGCAAGCAGCTCAACTTATCGGCAATTCTGGAGGTCATGGCCTTTGGTGCGATGGATCTTGCAGTATTGCTTGTCGGAGCCTCCCAGCTTGTCGGCAGCCGCGAAGGCCCGGCAGGCGGCGCACCCGGCAACTTCCTTGCTGGGGTCGTCAGCCTTGGCTTTCTTGGCGGTGCCGGGGTCACCGGATCCCTCGACGAGAAGCACGGTCTTGCCCTTACGCTTCCTATTACGGCGTCGGCCCTTCTTTGCCGGGGTGACGACATCTTCTTCTGTGGACTCGGTTTTCGCGCCGGCGTCTTCGCTGGGGTACTTCCTCCCTTCTTCAGCCCGAGCGCATCTATCGGCCGGAACATAAGGCTCAGCTACATCCTTAACCTTGTTCATCGCCAGCTCCTCACGCATCTTGTGGTTGCGCACATTCTGATGAAATGCACTGATGACAGTGGCGGGATGAACATCTGGGATGTTGTACTGCACACGGCTGAACCTTTGTATGTACTTGCACAGGGTTCCGCCGTCCTCCTGGGGGATGACATGCAAATCACTTGCCCGGCCAGGAGCTTGGTGGCCTCCGGTAAAGGCGCCAACAAACTTGTGGCACATATCCGACCAAGAAGAAATGGAATCCACTTGCAGGTGCATCAACCATGACATGATGTTGGGCTTAAGTGCCAACGGGAAGTAGTTGGCAAGCACCTTGTCGTCGCGAGCCCCGACAGCTTGCATCGCGATAGTGTAGATGCTGAGGAACTCTGACGGGTGAGTCTTGCCATTGTACTTTTCTCCGACCTCAGGCTTGAATGTGCGGTGGGTGGGCCACTGGAATTGCCGCAGCTCACGGGTAAAGGCTGGACAACCCACCTCGTAAGGTAGGTCACCGGAACCCCCCGGTGCTGGGCGGTCCATAGTGGGCCCCGCACGCCTATCTGACAGATGGCGCGCTTCTTGCCGCCGCTCAATAGTGGTCCGAGCGTCTTCCTGAGCTCGCTCCTGGAGAACTTGACGTTGGTCACAGCAGGCTCACGGGTCAGACGATGCTGTGGAAACGTTTTCTTGGGCGTCGGCCGGACGAGCTGACGGCTGCTGTTGCTAGCGTGGGGGAAGAGAGTGCACCATGGTTGCAGCATCTCTGGTCCTTCCACCACCGGTGTGCACCGGCTCGACAGACCGCCGGCACGAGGGTCCCGCTGGTCTTGGTTCATCTTTATTGGCGAAGCTGATGAGGCTTTGAATGGTGGCTCTCCACTCATCGAGCTTCTCCGCAACAGGAGGGAAGTCGAGGAGCAGTTGCACGCGCGCCAATGCTTCCGCTGGCGTGGGTGGCGGCGAAATCTGCGTGGACCGTGACGCGCTCCGACTTCTAACCACATTAGAAGGAGCTCTATCAGGGTCTCGCGGTCGCGCGCCGTTTCCGCCAGCGTCCAGCCGCGCATGCTGGCCCGGTGCATCTCGAGAGTGACGCAAAGGGCTCTTCTCGCGGCGGTGCCCGGGGGTACCGAGGTCGCGGCGTTGCTCGCTACGCGCGGCCTGGGAAGACCGCGGCGTCGGCTAGGACGTCCTGGAGGTCGTCGTGCCGCCCGTGGGCAGCACGGTCCCGCCCCTGGACCCAGCGGCGTGTGGCTCGTTGTCTTGGACACGAACGACACCGCTCGCCTGGCTCCGATTTCCAGAGTGTCGTGGATGCTCGTGGGCCATGCCTCTGCCACCATCAGCGGCTGCCCCGTCGCCCGCCCACGCTGGTACGGGCAGTCCTGCTCTAGACGATCCGATCGCTATGATCCCCTTCTTCTTGGGGGCCATGACACAAGTCGATACGCTAACTTTTAGACTAGATTTTCACATCCTCGGCGCCCCCTACCTGGCGCGCCAAAGATGTCGGGGGAAACGACACCTATGCGATCCCAGGGAATCCCTTCTACGGTTGGCGGGGCGTGGAGCTGTGCAAAGAGCAGGTTGATACGTCCATTTTGCATCATGCTTTTATATCGATATTTATTGCATTATGGGCTGTGATTACACATTATGTCACAATACTTATGCTTGTTATCTCTTATTTTACAAGGTTTACACGAAAAGGGAGAATGCTGGCAGCTGGAATTCTGGGCTGGAAAAGGAGCAAATATTAGAGACCTATTCTGCACAACTCCAAAATTCCTGAAACTCCACGGAAGTCAGTTTTGGAATATATAAAAATTATTGGGCGAAGAAAGCACCAGAGGGGGCCACCCACCATCCACGAGGGTGGGGGCGCCCCACCCCCGAGCGCCTGCCTCAGGCCCCTCGGCAGCCTCCGTGCCCATCTTTGGCTATATGAAGTCTTCCGCCTCGAAAAATCAGAAGGAAGCTGGATGAAGCGCCATTGCCTCGAGGCGGAAGCAATCTAGGGCTCATGAGCTGTTCTCGCCATGAAACATCCCTCCTAGAGGGGGAAATCATCACCATCGTCATCACCATCGATCCTCTCATCGGGAGGGGGTCAATCTCCATCAACATCTTCACTAGCACCATCTCATCTCAAACCCTAGTTCATCTCTTGTATCCAATCTTTGTCTCAAAACCTCAGATTGGTACCTGTGGGTTGCTAGTAGTGTTGATTACTCCTTTTAGTTGATGCTAGTTGGTTTATTTGGTGGAAGATCAAATGTTCAGATCCTTTATGCATATTAATAACCCTCTTATGAACATGAATATGATTTGTGAGTAGTTACGTTTGTTCCTGAGGACATGGGAGAAGTCTTGCTATAAGTAGTCATGTGAATTTGGTATTCGTTCGATATTTTGATGTGATGTATGTTGTCTCTCCTCTAGTGGTGTTATGTGAACATCAACTACATGACACTTCACCATTATTTGGTCCTAGAGGAAGGCATTGGGAAGTAATAAGTAGATGATGGGTTGCTAGAGTGACAGAAGCTTAAACCCTAGTTTATGCGTTGCTTCGTAAGGGGCTGATTTGGATCCATATGTTTCATGCTATGGTTAGGTTTACCTTAATACTTCTTTTGTAGTTGCGGATGCTTGCAAGAGGGGTTAATCATAAGTGGGATGCTTGTCCAAGGAAGGGCAGTACCCAAGCACCGGTCCACCCACATATCAAATTATCAACGTAACGAACGTGAATCATATGACCGTGATGAAAACTAGCTTGCCGATAATTCCCATGTGTCCTCGGGAGCGTTTTCCTTTATATAAGAGTTTGTCCAGGCTTGTCCTTTGCTACAGAAAGGATTGGGCCACCTTGCTGCAGCTTGTTTACTTTTGTTACTTGTTACCCGTTACAAATTACCTTATCACAAAACTATCTGTTATCTATAATTTCAGTGCTTGCAGAGAATACTTTACTGAAAACCGCTTATCATTTCCTTCTGCTCCTCGTTGGGTTCGACACTCTTACTTATCGAAAGGACTACGGTAGATCCCCTATACTTGTGGGTCATCACAAGTATACCGATCAACGCGAGGGGATTTTTACCCAGGTTTGGGCCGCAAATGATGCGTAAAACCCTAGTCCTGCTTTAGTGTATATTTGGTGTTCTTGAGCTCTTGAACTAGCTGCAGTGCATGCCCAGTCAAAAAAAGTCTGAATCCTTTCCCAGTACGCCTCGAGCCTCCTTTTATATGTCAAAGGGGTTGCCATAGTGGCACACAAGAGGTGGAAAGTATCTATAGTGTACAAGTTTATAACCTGACACCGTAGGACAAACACATTTAATGCGGTGCCTACGTGCCCTCTTGCTTTATCGGGGGTGGCAGCAGTGCTCGTCCTGTCCGTCGCCGCCTCGCCTTGCTTCGAAGCGCGTCAAAGCTGACAAGGCATGCAGCGCCATGTTGGCTGGCTGGTTACTGTGCTGGTGCGGTGAGATAGTCTTCACGAAGATGTGCATGCCACCATGCAGGTGCTTGATTAGTTGGCCTAGAAGCTGCATGCTGCCACGCAAGCGCTTGCCTAGTTGGCGGGCTGGTTGCCGCGTCGGAATGGCCGCGGGGCAGCGAAACGTCGGTGGGTGAGGGCCTAGCCGTGGCCCCGCAGATGCCCCCGGCAAGGGTCTTGCCGGGGTCCCGCGAGCGTCCCCGGCAAGGATCCTGCCGGGGGTCTTCGGCTGTCCCCGGCAAGGATCTTGCCGGGGTCTTCGTCTTCTGGTTCCTATGTAGACTCGCAGGCCTTTGGTCTTCACAAAGATCTGCATGCCACAACGCGGGCACCCCTGAGTCTTGGTCTCGATGTTGTCGATGGTGTCAGAGCTCTCGGGCTGAAGGGGGGCGGCCTTGCTGGTGTGGGGCAAGTCGCCCCGGCAAGGGCGTTGCCGGGGGAAGCCCGTCTTGCCCCTTCACTCTTCATGCCTCTAGCTTGAGTGCCGCCTTGCAGTCTCGTACCTTTGCTTCTTCTGCCTCGCCAAGCATGGCCGCAGGCGTGGCAACGACTGCCCGTGCACAAGTAAAAGGGGTACAGAAAGGCCCCTACTTTTGTACACCGACACAGTGCTCAAAGGAACTATGCTACTACTGAAAAAAAATTCTTAGCAGTGGTGTTTGCTTGTGACAAGTTTAGACCTTATATTGTCGATTCCAAAGTAACTGTTCACACATACCATGCTGCTATTAAATATCTTATGGAAAAGAAAGATGCTAAACCTAGACCTATTCGATGGGTTCTCTTGTTACATAATTTGATTTACATATTATCGGTGTCAAAACCGGCGGATCTCGGGTAGGGGGTCCCGAACTGTGCGTCTAAGGCGGATGGTAACAGGAGGTAGGGGCCACGATGTTTACCCAGGTTCGGGCCCTCTCGATGGAGGTAATAGCCTACTTCCTGCTTGCTTGATCTTGATGATATGAGTATTACAAGAGTTGATCTACCACGAGATCGTAGAGGCTAAACCCTTGAAGCTAGCCTATGGTATGATTGTTGTTGTCCTACGGACTAAACCCTCCGGTTTATATAGACACCGGAGGGGGCTAGGGTTACACAGAGTCGGTTACAAGGAAGGAGATCTACATATCCGTATTGCCAAGCTTGCCTTCCACGCCAAGGAGAGTCCCATCCGGACACGGGACGAAGTCTTCAATCTTGTATCTTCATAGTCCAACAGTCCGCCAAAGGATATAGTCCGCTGTCCGGATACCCCTAATCCGTAACTCCTCAAGAGCCCTGAACCAGCTTCAATGACGATGAGTCCGGTGCACAGTTTGTCTTCGGCATTGCAAGGCGGGTTCCTCCTCCGAATACTCCATAGAAGATTTTGAACACAAGGATAGTGTCCGGCTCTGCAAAACAAGTTCCACATACCATCGTATAGAGAATAATACTTCCACAAATCTAATCTGCTGAAACAGTCGGTAGCATGACATCACACCATGGCCCGGTTATTATCCGAACCGTTTTTCTCAACCAGCCTCGGCACATATTGCGAGGCGGTTTCCTTGGCACGTCTTTTCGAAGCAGAGATCGTGTCCCCTTATCACGGGATTCTCATTAATACGGACGTGGGTAACCCAACCGCACCATCAATTACGACGCTTGGGGAATAAGCGAGTTTACTAGGCAGGTGGGGCGTACAGTTTCGTCCACCCTTATAAAGGGATAAGGGTAAACCCTTTTCACCCACGCCTTCTTCCTCCTTGCTCATCCATTCTCGCGCACTGGAGCCCCAACACCCAAGTTTGCGTCTTTCTCCTCAAACCGTTCCAAGCATGTCCGGAGCGGGAGGAAAGTGGATGAAATCCTCCGTCACAGAGGAGGACATCAAAAGCTGCGGGAGCCGGATACTTGGCCGCGGATATCGCGCATCGGCTACCCAACGCGGGGCAGATCGTCCCTACCCCGGAATCTCATGAGAGGGTAGTTTTTCTCACCCACTTCGTCCGCGGACTGGGATTTCCCTGTTGGAAATATGCCCTAGAGGCAATAATAAATTAGTTATTATTATTATATTTCCTTGTTCATGATAATCGTTTATTATCCATGCTATAATTGTAATAATACGAAACTCAGATACATGTGTGGGTACATAGACAACACCATGTCCCTAGTAAGCCTCTAGTTGACTAGCTCGTTGATCAATAGATGGTTACGGTTTCCTGACCATGGACATTGGATGTCGTTGATAATGGGATCACATCATTAGGAGAATGATGTGATGGACAAGACCGAATCCTAAGCCTAACACAAAGATCGTGTAGTTCGTCTGCTAAAGCTTTTCTAATGTTAAGTATCATTTCCTTAGACCATGAGATTGTGCAACTCCCGGATACCGTAGGAATTCTTTGGGTGTACCAAACGTCACAACGTAACTGGTTGGCTATAAAGGTGCACTATGGGTATCTCCGAAAGTGTCTGTTGGGTTGGCACAAATCGACACTGGGATTTGTCACTCCGTGTGACGGAGAGGTATCTCTGGGCCCACTCGGTAGGACATCATCATAATGTGCACAATGTGACCAAGGGGTTGATCACGGGATGATGTGTTACAGAACGAGTAAAGAGACTTGCCGGTAACGAGATTGAACAAGGTATCGACATACCGATGATCGAATCTCGGGCAAGTACAATACCGCTAAACAAAGGGAATTGCATACGGGATTGCTTGAATCCTTGACATCGTGGTTCATCCGATGAGATCATCGTGGAACATGTGGGAGCCAACATGGGTATCCAAATCCTGCTGTTGGTTATTGACCGGAGAACGTCTCGGTCATGTCTGCATGGTTCCCGAACCCGTAGGGTCTACACACTTAAGGTTCGGTGACGCTAGAGTTGTTATGGGAAATAGTATGTGGTTACCAAAGGTTGTTGAGTCCCGATGAGATCCCTGACATGACGAGGAGCTCCGGAATGGTCCGGAGGTGAAGATCAATATATTGGACGAAGGGTATTGGAGTCCGGAATTGTTCCGGGGTACCGGTGATGACCAGCGTGTCCGAAGGGGTTTGGAGGCCCGCAAGCTTTGGGGGCCTTATGGGCCAAGGGAGAGGGCACATCAGCCCACTAAGGGCTGAGCGCCTCCCACCCCATCTCACGTAATCTGAGAGGTGGGGCGCCACCCCTAGGGCAGCCACCCTCCCGGCTTGGGGGGCAAGTTTCCTAGGGGTGGGGCGCCAAAACCCATCTAGGGTTTCCTCTATGGCCGCCGCCTCCCCTAGGGAACCCTAGGCGCCTCCCTCCTCCCTTCCCCTATATATATTGAGAGAGAGAGGGCAGCCGCACTTCCCCGGGCGCAGCCCTCTCCTCCTCCAACACCTCCTCCTCCTCCGTAGTGCTTGGCGAAGCCCCGCCGGAGAACCACGAGCCCATCACCACCATGTCGTCAGGTCTTTGTCGGAGTTCTCCTCAACTTCTCTCTCCCGTTGCTGGATCAAGAAGTAGGAGACGCCCCGGCTGTACGTGTGTTGAACGCGAGGCACCGTTGTTCGGTGCTTAGATCGAATCAACCGCGATCTGAATCGCTGCTGCATTTACTCCTTCATCCGCTGTTTGTAACGCCCGCTTAGCGATCTTGAAGGGTATGAAGATGCTCATCCTCTCCCTCTCTTGTTGCTAGAATCTCCATAGATTGATCTTGGTGATGCGTAGAAAATTTTGAATTTCTGCTACGTTCCCCAACATTCCCCTCCACCCGTTCGTTCGCGGCCTCATGTTCTACTACGGGCTGGATTTCCATGATCTGGCCCCAAACTTTATCCTCAACATCTCGGCGTTTATCGTCGTGTGCGAGGCCTTCCTTCGCATCCGGCCCCACTTCGACCTATGGCTGAAGACCTTCAATGTTAAACCGAAGGTAGTAGGCGGCCAGCAAGCGGAATGCGGAGGCGCCATGGTGGGCAAAATGCCCAACGTCACATGGCTTGAGGGCTCCTATGTGAAGACCATAAAGGGGTGGCAATCGGGGTGGTTCTACATCATCGAGCCGCTGGACACCAACTGGGTGGCGGCCCCGAGTTCCGATCCGAATCCCCATGCGCTCACCTCCGGAAAGAGAAGGGCCTATCCGGGTTCCCCAGAGAGCTGACCGACTCGCACCTGCATCAAGAACATGATGAACAAGAAAATCAAGCTCGTCAACGTGGTCCAGGTCATGCTCTTCCGCCGGATCCTCCCGTGTCAACAACGGGCATTCAATTTGTGGGAGTTCAACCCGGCCAAGCACTAGACTCTGCACGAGCTCTTTGACACGACGCACAAGGACGTCTGGAAGGTGCTGTTCAAGGGCGCCAAGGTGCCTCCTTCCCTTACTGAGGACCGCGGACTCAAAAACAGCGCCACGCTAGTTCGGTAAGTTCTCTATACCTTATAGGGTATTTATTTCCCCCAGTTTAATCATGTGCGGGATCTAAGCTTCCATACCTTTAACTGGACTGGGTGGAGACAGCGGAGCAGATTGACTGTCCAGCCCCCCTGCCCGAAGATCTAGCAGATGCTCTACTAATGGAGATGCTGGCTCCGACACCTTATGAGGTGCCGGAGAAGAAGACCAAGAAGAAGACCACGGGGACCCGAAAGGGTCTCCGGCGTCAGGTGATATTGGACTCATCGTCTGATAACTCCGAGACGCACTCCTCTCGTGAAAACGAGGAGGAGGAAGAAGAAGGTTCCCCCCCCCCCCAGCCGGGGGAAACAAGAAAAGGAAGGCCGCCCCAACCGGGGAGGCCGAAGGGTCCAAGAAGGGAAGGACCCTCCTTCCGGACTGTTCCATGACCGCCGCTTATAACGAAGACGAGTGGTTGCCCAGGGACAAGCCCCTGGCGAAGTCGTAAGTATTCGGATTCCATAGTAATTCATGCTATGCTTTTATTACACTGCTTCTCCTTATGCCGAATATGATTATGCAGTCCGTCCCGAGCCCGCATCGATGTATCTTCGTCGGACGGTTCTTTGGACCCGTCGGATATGAGTAGCGATACACTTCCGACCGCCTCCACCCCTTGCCCTACGGACAACGCCGAGGTGTTGTCTTAGAAGGCACCAAGCCAAGGGGAGGTAGTCCTGGAGGCGCCTCAAGGCGACCTTCCGGACCCTGGGCGCAAAGGGAGCAAGACTCCCACGAGCTCCAAGTTCGGACCCCAGCCAAACACTGCACCGGAACCTCCGGTGGTTCCGGACTCCGGCAGGCGACCCCCCGTTAAGAGGGGCAAGCGTCCGTGCCGGTGGCCTCTGTCCATCCAGAGGCACCGGACAACTTGCTGGAAGCGCTTCACGGTGCTTCCATCGACGAAGAGAACCGCACTATCATGAGTGTGGTGATCTAGAAGGTTCAGTCCGCCAAAAAGCGGACTAACTGAAGCTTGCGCCACCCTCCTAACAGGCTTTCAGGTAAGTAATTAAATTATAGGAAAATATTACCGCATAGACAGTAGCCCCTGATGCTCTGTTTGGCGTTCGCGAAGAAAGGCCGAATAGAGGATCAAATAATGACTCAGGAGTCTAATCAGAATATATCTATTCGCATATCCAAAGCTTCACTCATCGGCGCTGCCAAGACGTCATCATGGAGGTCGCAGATCAAGTAGGACCTTGAGCGGTCCAAGGAAGAGCTCGGCCTTATCAAGAGGCAGCTCGACAAGAACAAGGTAAGCAATACCTTATCTATTTATTAGAAAGAAATATAGTTGTAAAATAATAGGATCATCATGAATTTGCCAGGGGCCACGACTGAAGTGGCGACCCTGAAGAAGGCGCTGTCCGAGGCTAAAAACAAAGCGGCACAGGACCGCATCGAGCGAGAAAAACAAGAGGCCCGAGTAGGCGAGGTGCAACAAGAGCTCCAGGCTCTCGTCAAGAAGCACGAGGCCTTGGAGCTTGACTCTAAGACGTGAGAGTCCGGGCTTGCAAAGGCGCCGACAGTATAAACATGCCAAGGCCAAGCCCAAAAGGCCCTCCAGGAAATTGAGGCGGTTAAGAAGATAGCGGCGGGCAAGGCATTCATTATGCAAAGCAAGCACGTGAAAGAAAATTTCTTTTTACTTACCTGAGTTCGGAGCTCTCTAGGAGCGTTCGCAAATCTGCCCCGCAGTGTGTCTGATGCCGCGGAGTTCTATCGGGCCGAGGAGGGGAGATCGACGGAGAAGTTGTTCTGGTCTCAGTATACTGGGACCGAACACCCGATGCTCTTGAGCGACCAGCTGAAGCAACTGGTCGAGCTCCACAAGGCGGCCGAACAGGCCATGTGATGAGGACATCAATACCATTGTTACACCCACAGCCCCTACTGCTACATATACTGGACCAATTACTAGAGCTCGCGCACGCCAATTAAATTATCAGGTACTTTCGTTTCTTGGTAATGATTCTAATGTTCATGAGAATATGATGCTGCCTAAATTGGATACATTTGTTTTGCTTACAAATGAAGGCCCTAGCTTGGAGAAGGATGGACATTGAGCAAGAACAAGCATGGAGATAATGCCATGCTAAGGAGAACAAGAACGGAGTTACAAGTGATGATTCCAGGACTTTGAAGCCACCCTAATGAGTGCATGAGGCCTTGGACGAAATATACAAGATGCCACTTCATAATATTCGTCCATAGGCTATTCTAGGTGTGCGTCACCTTATTATTGGGCCAGCCCATGTAATTTCGAAATACTTAAGTATAGGCTGTTTTAGAGTCCGTATGTGTGGGGAAACAAGAGTTAGGGTTGATTTGGACC
This sequence comes from Aegilops longissima, assembly GCA_021605205.1. Taxonomy (NCBI): domain Eukaryota; kingdom Viridiplantae; phylum Streptophyta; class Magnoliopsida; order Poales; family Poaceae; genus Aegilops; species Aegilops longissima. Next base: position 235,009,625 of record CM038676.1, on the reverse strand, counting down.
CTCCACCAAGGGCCACAAAATTCCCCCTCTTCCTCCATATATACAGCCCTTAGGGCACCGTTTAGACCTTGGGTTTTGTTTAGATTAAAAGTTCGCCATAGCTGCAACTTCGCGTGCATTTCGCTTGTGTTCAACGACTGCACAAAGGCGCCACAGTAACCCCACCTTGATCAATAAAGCTTTCATCTTATATTCGCAATATCCAGATTGCAATCTCAGTTTCTTGCTTGTTCTTCGCTTGCTCGCAGGAAGCAGACCCTCGTGGTCAGTTGATCGTGTTCGGTGTGGTCAATAACCTCTCGGAGTTGGTTTAGCGATTGCTAAGGCGCCGACGTCCTCGCACGCTCGTAGTCGGATCGTTAAAGTCGACTTCCTCCAAAGCGAAAACCACATCTCATCGAAAGACGGACACCTTTGCCTCTATCAAGTGGTATCAGATTTTCAGGTTGCTCGGTGAGATTTTACAGTTTTTCGAGATTAGATCGAGTCTGTTCTTCATACCTAAAGTCCACGAAAAAGCCACAAAAAAATTAGGGTTAGTTCATCATATCCGAACCAATCTGAGCCTTTGCATAATCTTTTTAGGTTTTTGCTTTGTTGAATTTGCGGTTGCATCGTCGTGTCAAGTTGCTGGTCTTAGAGTCTAGTCTTTAGAGTTTCGAAGTTCTGGTCATAAGTTGTCACGCCACATGCCGAACCATCATCATCGCCTTGCCATCTACCACCATTGCTTATCCGCCACCGCCTCAATCCGTATCCATATACCACCACCAATCCGTATCCATATACCACCACCAATCCGTATCCATATACCACCACCGCTACCATATATCACCACCGCTGCCATATACTACCACCATATATCCACCATCGATGAGGACATCAATACCATTGTTACACCCACAGCCCCTAATGCTACATATATAATCGGACCAATTACTAGAGCTCACACGCCAATTAAATTATCGTACTTTCGTTTCTTGGTAATGATTCTAATGTTCATGAGAATATGATGCTGCTTAAATTGGATACATTTGTTTTGCTTACAAATGAAGGCCCTAGCTTGGAGAAGGATGGACATTGAGCAAGAACAAGCATGGAGATAATGCCATGCTAAGGGGAACAAGAACGGAGTTACAAGTGATGATTTCAGGACTTTGAAGCCACCATAATGGGTGCATGAAGCCTTGGACGAAATATACAAGATGCTACTTCATAAATGTCGTCCCGAGGCTATTCTAGGTGCTGCGTCACCTTATTAGTGGGCCAGGCCCATGTAATTTCGAAATACTTAAGTATAGGCTGTTTTAGAGTCCGATGTGTGGGGAAACAAGAGTTAGGGTTGATTTGGACCCCTCCACCAAGGGCCACGAAATTCCCCCTCTTCCTCCATATATACAGCCCTTAGGGCACCGCTTAGACCTTGGGTTTTGTTTAGATTAAAAGTTCGCCATAGCTGCAACTTCGCTGCATTTCGCTTGTGTTCAACGACTGCATAAAGGCGCCACAGAACCCCACCTTGATCAATAAAGCTTTCATCTTATATTCGCAATATCCAGATTGCAATCTCAGTTTCTTGCTTGTTCTTCGCTTGCTCGCAGGAAACAGCCCTCGTGGTCGTTGATCGTGTTCGGCGTGGTCAATAACCCTCGGAAGTTGGTTTAGCGATTGCTAAGGCGCGACGTCTCGCACGATCGTAGTCGGATCGTCAAGGTCGACTCCCACAGAAACGATAGCCACCATCTCATCGAAACATCGGGACACCTTAGCCTCTATCAAGTGGTATCAGATTTCCAGGTTGCTCGGTGAGATTTTCCAGTTTTTCGTAGTTTAGATCGAGTCTGTTCTTCATACCTATTGTCCACGAAAAAGCCACAAAAAAAATTAGGGTTAGTTCATCATATCCGAACCAATCTGAGCCTTTGCATAATCTTTTTAGGGTTTTTGCTTTGTTGAATTTGCGGTTGCATCGTCGTGTCAAGTTGCTGGTCTTAGAGTCTAGTCTTTTAGAGTTTCGAGTTCTGGTCATAAGTTGTCACGCCGCCGCCGCACCATCATCATCGCCTTGCCATCTACCACCATTGCTTATCCGCCACCGCTCTGAATCCGTATCCATATACCACCACCAATCCGTATCCATATACCACCACCAATCCATATCCATATACCGCCACCGCTACCATATACCACCACCGCTGCCATATACCACCACCATATATCCACCACCAATCCGAAGTTCTTCTCATATTAGGTTTGTTTTGAGATCCATCTAGTTTCCGATTCGTGTTTCCTTGCGGAGTAGGTCCGAAACCACCTCCGCTTAGGCCCAAAATTTTCCAAAACGCACTTGTCGAAAAATTTTTCCGCTATCCTACTTTTAGGTGTTTCTAAGTGGATTGAGACAACGCCGTTATAGAAAGTTTTTTGACCCGCTTCAGCTTTTGGGTCCGGCAAAAAAAAAAAAATTTGGTCGAAAAAATTTCGTGCCCATCCTGTCGGTTTGACCGGGAAGAGTTTTGAGACACTCGCCATTATAGTGATTTTTCGCAAAAAAAAAAAAAAAAAGCAGCAAAAAAAAAAAGCAAAAAAAAAAAGAGAAAAAAAAATTCCAGAGTGTGCTTTTCCGTTGTTTCGTGCAGCGCCGTGATTTTGTTAGTGTTCTAGGCTCGCGTCTCTAGCACGGTTCAGCCTAGGACCAGCACAAAGACTCATCGTTGAGCGCTTATTCAACTTTGCATCTCTCGAATTGATTATTGCTAACCATTTTGCTACCATATTATAAGCCTTCCAGCTCCACATACATCTACATCGTATGCTTGACTCTCCCCGTAATCGCTCTATCCAAGCTTTGAGAGTTTTGACTACATCGGTTGCCGATCACCTTTCTTGCTGGGTAAGAACTGGTAAGAATTTGAGATTTGCTTGACGGATTTGTGATCGTCCACCACACCACCACCACCACTTCCTAGTAGTCTGTCGAATCATATTCTTGTGTGTTTCTATTGCTGCTAACCATGGCAGGATCACAAGTCGATTTAGACCGACCGGGAGAACATGACAAACAAAGCGCTTCATGATAAGTTTCAACAAATGATGAGTGGGCAGGTGGACGATGTGCTAAATAGATTTGAAGAGGCCATGGAGAAGATAGATGGCATTGAGAAGGCGTTCAAACAAAGCTCGATAACAAGTTTAATGAATTGCTCGTGGCGCCTACCACCACCACCACCGCTGCACCTAACGCACCTCTACTACAACAACACGGACTACCTCCACATCGCGAATCAGCCCTCCGCCGAGCTTCCCGTGTCCCTCTTCACCGCCAAGCTGCTGGTGTCTTTGTTGATACTTCGTGGCTCCTGCTGCTTTGCAAGGGGAGGATGATTATGTGAGAGCTTACGAGGATGAGGTTGATCAACATCGAACTACGTGCAACCACCAGCACCACAACCACCGTGTCGCCCACATGCAAACAATGGCAATGTTGGGCTCCCCTTCAGTACGAGATCATGACCATCTCCCTAAACTGAAATTGAATATTCCACCATTTGAGGGTAGATATGTTCCTGATATATATCTTACTTGGGAGTTAGAAACTGAACAACGATTTACATGTTTACAATATCCCGAGGAGAGACGTGTTCTCGCTGCTGTTTGTGCTTTCACTAGCTTTGCATGTGTTTGGTGGTCGAACATTGTAGATTATATCCTGTTCCAGCTACTTGGGCTGCTTTGAAAACTGCTATGCGTATCGTTGGGTTCCACCATATTATCAGCGTGAATTACTTCAAAAATTGCAGCGCTTAAGACAAGGAAAAATTCGTAGAAGAATATTATCAGGAATTACAAACTGGCTTGATTAGATGTGGTATTGTTGAGGAGAATGAAGCTATGCTTGCACGTTTTCTCGGGTGGATTAAATAGAGAGATTCAGACCATTCTAGACTACAAGGATTATAATAATATCACTCGATTATTCCATCTTGCTTGTAAAGCTGAACGTGAAGTGCAGGATCGATGTGCCTTGGCGGACTAACTTTTCTCGCAGGTCGACCTTCATCATGGACACCACGTGCATCATCTACTTCCACACGCTCTACTACACCGGCACCTCCGTCGGCTGCCACCTCCAACCGTGATACAAGAAAGGTGCACAACCACCACTATCGCCAAGAGTACACTGCTGGGCCTACACAAAGCTCTTCTTCTTCCATGGCGTCAACAGGCACACAAGTGATATTATTTGTCGTCGTTGTAAGGGAAGAGGACATTTTATGAGAGAATGCCAATCTCAGCGTGTGATGATTGCTACGAGGATGGTGGGTATGAGTCCGCTAGTGACTATGATGAAGAGACTTTGGCTCTTATTACACATGAAGAACACGGTGGAGATGATTCTGATTTTGAGACGCAATACATGGCTGTCAAGATGCCGACAGTATGAATGTTTAGTTGCTCAACGTGTTTTGAGTGTGCAGGTTACACAAGCTGAGCAAAATCAGAGGCATAACTTGTTCCATACAAAGGAGTTGTGAAGGAACGTTCTATTCGCGTCATCATAGATGGAGGGAGCTGCAACAACTTGGCTAGCATGGATATGGTGGAGAAGGTTTCTCTCACCACAAGACCACATCCACATCCTTACTACATCCAATGGTTCAACAACAGCGGCAAGGTTAAGGTAACACGCATCTGTTCGTGTGCATTTTAGTATCTCTACATATGCTGATTATGTTGATTGTGATGTGGTACCTATGCAAGCATGTTCCTTATTACTTGGTAGACCATGGCAATTTGATAAAAATTTGTACACCATGGTAGAAACAATCAGATACTCTTGTTCACAAGGATAAAAATATTACTTTGCTTCCTATGACTCTGATTCCATTTTGAAAGATGATATTAATAGAGCTAATAAAGCAAAACAGGAGAAAATAAGAGTGAAAATCAGATTGTGGCAAAAGAATTTGAGCAACAAATGAAGCCTAATAATAAACCATCTAATGTTGCTTCTGAAATTAAACTGAAAAGTGCATGTTTATTTGCCACCAAATCTGATATTGATGAGCTAGATTCTAGCAAATCTGTTTGCTATGCTTTTGTGTGCAAAGAGGCATTATTTTCATTCGAGGACGTGCCTTCCTCTTTGCCCCTCGTTGTCACTAACATTTTGCAGAGTTCACGACGCCTTCCCACAAGACGTGCCACCGGATTACCACCTATTCGAGGGATTGAGCATCAAATTGACTTAATTCCGGTGCATCGCTACCCAACCGTGCACCATACCGCATCAATCCAGAGGAGACGAAGGAGATTATGCGTCAAGCATGGAGCTGCTCGACAAAGGTGATATACGCGAATCTCTTAGTCCTTGTGCTGTTCCTATTATACTAGTGCCTAAAAAGGATGGTACGTCGGCGTATGTGTGTTGATTGTAGAGGCATTAATAATATTACTATTCGTTATCGCCATCCTATTCCTAGGCTAGATGATATGCTTGATGAATTAAGTGGCTCTACAATATTCTCCAAAGTTGATTTATGAGTGGATACCATCAAATTCGTATGAAATTGGGAGATGAATGGAAAACAGCATTTAAAACTAAGTTTGGATTATATGAGTGGTTAGTCATGCCTTTTGGGTTAACTAATGCACCTAGTACTTTCATGAGATTAATGAACGAAGTTTTACGTGCTTTCATTGGACGATTTGTGGTAGTTTACTTTGATGATATACTGATTTATAGCAAATCTTTGGAAGAACATTTGGAACATTTATGTGTTGTTTTTAATGCTCTACGTGATGCATGTTTGTTTGGTAACCTTGGGAAGTGCACCTTTTGCACCGACCGAGTATCTTTTCTTGGCTATGTTGTTACTCCACAGGGAATTGAAGTTGATAAAGCCAAGATTGAAGCTATTGAGAGTTGGCCGCAGCCCAAAACGGTCACACAAGTGAGGAGTTTTCTTGGACTCGCTGGTTTCTATAGGCGTTTTGTGAGAGACTTTAGCACCATTGCTGCACCTCTCAATGAGCTTACAAAGAAGGATGTGCCTTTTGTTTGGGGTACCGCACAGGAAGAAGCCTTCACGGTATTGAAAGATAAGTTGACACATGCTCCTTTACTCCAACTTCCTGACTTTAATAAGACTTTTGAGCTTGAATGTGATGCTAGTGGAATTGGATTAGGAGGTGTGTTATTACAAGATGGCAAACCTGTTGCATACTTTTCTGAAAAATTGAGTGGGCCTAGTCTGAACTATTCTACTTATGACAAAGAATTATATGCTCTTGTTCGGATTTTAGAGACATGGCAACATTATTTATGGCCCAAAGAATTTGTTATACATTCTGATCATGAATCTTTGAAACATATTAAAAGTCAAGCTAAACTGAATCGTAGACATGCTAAATGGGTTGAATTCATTGAGACTTTCCTTATGTCATTAAACACAAGAAGGGTAAAGAAAATGTTATTGCTGATGCTTTGTCTCGTCGATATACTATGCTTTCACAACTTGACTTCAAAATATTTGGTTTGGAGACCATCAAAGATCAATATGTGCATGATGCTGATTTTAAAGATGTAATGCAGAATTGTAAAGAGGGAAGAACATGGAACAAGTTCGTTATTAATGATGGTTTTGTGTTCCGTGCTAACAAGCTATGCATTCCTGCTAGCTCTGTTCGTCTTTTGTTGTTGCAGGAGGCGCATGGAGGAGGATTAATGGGACACTTTGGCGTGAAGAAGACGGAGGATATACTTGCTACACATTTCTTTTGGCCAAAGATGAGACGGATGTTGAGCGTTTTGTTGCTCGCTGCACTACATGTCAAAAAGCTAAGTCACGACTCAATCCTCATGGTTTATATATGCCTTTGCTCTGTGCCTAGTGTTCCTTGGGAGGATATATCTATGGACTTTGTTTTAGGTTTACCTCGAACAAAGAAGGGAGGATAGCATATTTGTTGTCGTGGATAGATTCTCGAAAATGGCACACTTTATACCATGTCATAAAAGCGATGATGTTGTTAATGTTGCTGATTTGTTCTTTCGTGAAATTATTCGCTTGCATGGTGTGCCAAATACTATTGTTTCAGATCGTGATACTAAATTTCTTAGCCACTTTTGGAGATGTTTATGGGCTAAGTTGGGGACTAAACTGCTTTTAGTACTACTTGTCACCCCCAAACTGATGGATAAACTGAAGTAGTCAATAGAACATTGTCTACTATGCTTAGGGCTGTTTTGAAGAATAATAAGAAAATGTGGGAAGAATGCTTGCCTCATATTGAATTTGCTTATAATCGCTCATTGCATTCTACTACTAAGATGTGCCCTTTTGAAATTGTGTATGGCTTCCTACCTCGTGCACCTATTGATTTGTTGCCTCTTCCATCTTCGGAGAAGGTTAATTTTGATGCTAAAGAACGTGCTGAATTGATTTTAAAGTGCATGAGATAACTAAGGAAAACATTGAGCGTATGAATGCTAAATATAAACTTGTTGGAGATAAGGGTAGAAAACATGTTGTCTTTGCACCGGAGATCTTGTTTGGTTACATTTGCGTAAGGATAGGTTTCCTAATTTGCAAATCAAAGCTAATGCCACGTGCTGATGGTCCATTTAAGGTGTTAGAGAAAATAAATGATAATGCATATAAACTTGAGCTGCTGCAGATTTTGGGGTTAGTCCCACTTTTAACATTGCAGATTTGAAGCCTTATTTGGGTGAGGAATATGAGCTTCCGTCGAGGGCGACTTCATTTCAAGAAGGGAGGATGATGAGGACATCAATACCATTGTTACACCCACAGTCCCTACTGCTACATATCTTGGACCAATTACTAGAGCTCATGACGCCAATTAAATTATCGTGTACTTTCGTTTCTTGGTAATGATTCTAATGTTCATGAGAATATGATGCTGCCTAAATTGGATACATTTGTTTTGCTTACAAATGAAGGCCCTAGCTTGGAGAAGGATGGACATTGAGCAAGAACAAGCATGGAGATAATGCCATGCAAGGAGAACAAGAACGGAGTTACAAGTGATGATTCCAGGACTTTGAAGCCACCCTAATGAGTGCATGAGGCCTTGGACGAAATATACAAGATGCCACTTCATAATATTCGTCCATAGGCTATTCTAGGTGCTGCGTCATCTTATTATTGGGCCAGGCCCATGTAATTTCGAAATACTTAAGTATAGGCTGTTTTAGAGTCCGTATGTGTGGGGAAACAAGAGTTAGGGTTGATTTCGACCCTCCACCAAGGGCCACGAAATTCCCCTCTTCCTCCATATATACAGCCCTTAGGGCACCGCTTAGACCTTGGGTTTTGTTTAGATTAAAAGTTCGCCATAGCTGCAACTTCGCTGCATTTCGCTTGTGTTCAACGACTGCATAAAGGCGCCCACAGTAACCCCACCTTGATCAATAAAGCTTTCATCTTATATTCGCAATATCCAAATTGCAATCTCAGTTTCTTGCTTGTTCTTCGCTTGCTCGCAGGAAACAGACCCTCGTGGTCGTTGATCGTGTTCGGTGTGGTCAATAACCTCTCGGAGTTGGTTTAGCGATTGCTAAGGCGCGACGTCCTCGCACGTTCGTAGTCGGATCGTCAAAGTCGACTTCCTCCAAAGCGAAAACCACATCTCATCGAAAGACGGGACACCTTTACCTCTATCACCATGAAGGGCCTTATAGTCCGGATGTGACCTTGCGATCCCCTGCCCAACAACTACTTCAGTCTGTTGAGGCGGCTTGTGAATGCCTGCCCCCGGTTTGAAGTCATCAAGCGGTCCGTCTGCATCGAAGGGCTTTTGCCCGTGCGAAAGTGCACTATGCGAAGATGGACGCCGAGAAGCTGGTGAAGGAGGGGCCGCCACAGGGCAAGGAGCATCGCCACCCCGAAATGTATTATGATGGTGTCCTGAAGGGTGTCCGCGTTGTGGCGGAGGAGTGTACCAAAGATGTAATTTTTGAATGAACTTGCTGATGTGATCCTGTAATATGAAAACTAGTTCATTTGCACTATGCAATGCTTTTTGAATTTAAAATATTACCTTCTGTGCGGCCGTTTATCAAATCTGAGAGTTGGCCAGTCGTCGGCTTCTGCCCCATGCAGCTAGTACTGGGGTGTTCGGGATAAATCTGAGCACTCTTTTCCCATTTTTGGGTCCTCCGAGGGAGGTGCTCAGCGCAACGAACCAGGCAATCGGACTATAATGCTTTATCACTCTCACTTAGCCATAGAAGTCTACAATTTTAAATTTTGGCGAAGCCCCTAGTATTCGGAAGGCCGAATTTGAGGCGCTATATACGCCTAAGTCTGACAAGGCCGACTCCACGCCCGAAGCGGAAAAAGTCTTGAAGGACTTGAGACCTCTTGAACAGCGACCAGCTCTCGCCTCATCATGACAGTCAGTTTTGGCTTTCTCTACTGAGGTGCTCGTCCGGAAGAACCGGGACACAATCGCAGTAGTTCTCCCAGTGCTACCTTAGCCGATATAGCGGAACGTAAGGTACCAAAACATGGGAGCCGGGCAAACCCAACTATTGACCCAAGACATGATTCGGAGCTGATGCATATAATGCTATAAGTTCGGGGTGCCGCACTGTCGAAAGTGTTCGGACTTCTCACGCCGTATTATGGGGTATGCGAAAGCCCCTGGCGTACTGGCCGTACCAGTATGTACAGGTGCTGATTGTCGTAAATAAACATATATAAAAAAGAATAGATAATGCAATAATAGACTAGTGTTGTGCATTGTTATTCAAAGAATACGTTGAAGCGTACTGATACAAGTAGTGCAATAAGCAAAAAATAGGACTATTTGACATGTCCTATCCAAGGGCAAGCTGCGGAATTGGTATTTAAAGCAGGTATTTCGCTCGTTATCAGAGACCACATGGGGATTCCATTGTACGATGTACTTCCTTCCTCCTTAGTTGTTGTATTATGTGTCCGGCAATCGCACTGCCGGATAGGGCTTCCAGAGAGTAAGGTCCTGAAAGAGAGAAAATGATAAAGCTATTCAGCCCCTAGGGCGGTTGAGCCGCACTATGGGACGTGCCATGGTCGTGCCCCCGCCTATGCCCAGGCTATTTTCAATGCGTAATTATGTACGCGCGACACGAATTTCGCCGTTTGACTGGGACTAGGGCGGGGGGTCGAATTGTTAGGCAAGCTCTGAACGTGCCAGGCGATCCTGTTGCAGGTTACTCCGGACTCGCTTGACGGTGTCCGGGGGCTTTATCGCTGAATTGGTGGATTGCCTTAAGAGGCTGCTTTGTGCTTCTGCTGCGAGGGCCGCAATGTGCTCCTCTGTGAGGAGCGAGCGCTCTGTGTTTCCATTGACCGTTATGACCCCTAGGTCCCGCATCTTGAGCTTGAGGTATATGAAAGTGCGGTACCGCATTGAATCTTGCAAATGCGGTTCGCCCGAGCAGTGCATGATAGCCGCTACGGAACGGGACGATATCGAAGATTAACTCCTCGCTTTGGAAGTTGTCCGGAGATCCGAAGACCACTTCCAGTTTGATTGAGCCCGTGCAATGGGCCTCTACACCTGGGATGACGCCTTTAAAGGTCGTTTTTGTGGGTTTGATCCTCGAGGGGTCTATACCCATTTTGCGCACTCTATCCTGATAGAGCAGGTTCAAGCTGCTGCCGCCGTCCATAAGGACTCGAGTGAGGTGAAATCCGTCAATGATGGGGTCTGAGACCAATGCGGCTGATCCACCATGACGGATACTAGTGGGGTGGTCCCTGCGATCGAAGGTGATCGGACAAGAAGACCATGGGTTGAACTTTGGGGCGACGGGCTCCATCGCATAGACGTCCCTTAGTGCACGCTTCCATTCCCTCTTGGGGATGTGGGTTGCGTATATCATGTTCACCATCCTCACTTGTGGGGGGAACCTCTTCTGTCCTCCCGTGTTCGGTGGCCGGGGCTCCTCCTCGTCGTCACTATGTAGCCCCTTGTCCTTGTTTTCGGCATTTAACTTACCAGCCTGCTTGAACACCCATCATTCTCTGTTGGTGTGATTGGCTGGCTTATCGGGGGTGCCGTGTATTTGACAAGAGCGATCGAGTATGCGGTCCGAACTGGACGGGCCCGGAGTACTTCTTTTGAATGGCTTTTTCCAATGACCGGATTTAGATCCACAGAATCCGGCATTGAATGCCGTATCCTCGGTGTTATCGCCGTTGTTGCGGCGCTTGTGTCTGCTACGACGTGGTCTGCCGTTACTATCCTTGGTATCCGAAGTGCCAAGGTTCCTTGATATGTTGTTGCTGCGAGCCAGCGAGCTATCCTCTCCCGCACAAAAGCGGGTCATGAGTGTCGTGAGGGCTGCCATAGAATTCGGCTTCTCTTGGCCGAGGTGCCGGGCGAGCCATTCGTCACGGATATTATGCTTAAATGCCGCTAAGGCCTCTGCATCCGGGCAGTCGACAATTTGATTTTTCTTGGTTAGGAACCGTGTCCAGAATTGCCTGGCCGTTTCCCCCGGCTGCTGAGTTATATGGCTCAAGTCATCGGCATCCGGTGGTCGCACATAAGTGCCCTGGAAGTTGTCAAGGAATGCATTTTCCAGATCCTCCCAACAGCCAACGGAGTCTGCTGGCAAGCTATTCAGCCAATGCCGAGCTGGTCCTTTGAGTTTTAGTGGGAGGTACTTGATGGCATGTAGATCATCACCGCGGGCCATGTGGATGTGGAGGAGGAAATCCTCGATCCATACCGCGGGATCTGTTGTACCATCATATGATTCGATATTTACGGGTTTAAAACCCTCTGGGAATTCATGACCAATTACTTCGTCAGTGAAGCATAGGGGGTGTGCGGCGCCTCTGTGCTGGGCTATATCACGACGCAGTTCATATGAATCTTGCCTGCTATGTTCTGCCCGGCCGGATTTAATTTTACAGTATCCGGCGTGACGGTCATCGTCCCGCGTAGGTGCACACCCCCGTGATCCGTAGATCGATCTTGCATGTTTTGCCCTGTTTTCCAATACGTCTCGCAGGTCCCGCGTGCTCCCCCGGGCCTTGGTATTTTTGTTTGATTGGCGGCGGGGTGCGGGCTGAGCTTCAGGCTGAAATGTCTCTCTGTCTCGGCCACGAGGTGGCCGATCAGCCGCATCGTACGCTGGTGAAGTAGGTTTCAATGCTTCCACCTCAAGTAGGGGTAGCAACATGCGCTTTGGATAACCCTTGGAGGGGCGTTCGAGTTCATATTCCTCGGCCGCAAGGACTTCAGTCCATCTGTCTACTAACAAATCTTGATCAGCTCGAAGCTGTTGTTGATTTTTCTTCAGGCTATTTGCTCTGGCTATAAGCCGGCGCTTAAAGCGTTCCTGCTCGACGAGATCCTCAGGCATGATAAATTCTTCGTCGCCGAGGCTCACCTCGTCTTCGGAGAGAGGCATGTAATTGTCATCCTCTGCTTCTCCGCTCGCTACACCTTTCAGAGGGCTGGCTTGTTCATCCTCCCGCCTAAATCTTCTTTGGAGGGATTGTGTCGCGTTTTCGCACTTTGTCCGGAGTGTTATTGTCTCTGTGCGGTATCACTACTTTTGCTATGGCGAGACTTAGAGCGGCGCGCCGACGTCGGCGCTTGGGTTGCTCCTTGAGGGTCATCCTCCATTGTCTTATCGCCATTGCCTTCTTTGGGTGTATCCACCATGTATATATCATATGATGAGGTGGCGGTCCGATTGCCTCGTGGCGATGGTTCTGTTAAATCTCTGCATCGTCGTCCATATCGTCGATGTCTTCGGAGTCGAAGTCGAGCATGTCGGTTAGATTGTCGACAGTGGCTACTAAATGAGTGGTGGGTGGGCAGCGAATTTCTTCGTCGTACGCATCCCATTCTAGCCGGTTATAGTTCGGTCAAGGTTCTCCTGACAAGGAGAGAGACCTTAACGAATTTAGCACGTCGCCAAAGGGCGAGTGCTGAAAGATATCCGTGGAGGTGAACTCCATAATCGGCGCCCAATCGGATTTGACAGGCATGGGCGAAGGCGGTTCGGAGTCCGTGGCCGGAGATGAATCCAGTGGTTCGGCATCACGGCTCTCGTGAGGGATGAAGTCAGTATTCGGCTCTATTGCCACTGAGAGTGCGGCCTCCAAGGCGGGGTCTATCCACTCGTCCTCGGGTGGCACAATTTTCTCCGGAACAAGGGCCGGAGTGGTTGCAGGCGTGATCTCCCGAACACGGTCCGATGGCAGAGCTAAATCATGCTCGTCGGGATTGTGTGGCGCACCTGACACGGGCTCGAATCCATCGAAGATCAAGTCTCCCCAGATGTTGGCGGTGTAGTTCAAGTTTCCGAACCTGACCTGGTGGCCAGGGGCGTAGCTCTCGATCTTCTCTAGGCCAAGCAAGTTGGCCCGCAGTGCGAAGCCGCCGAATACAAAGATCTGTCCGGGGAGGAAGACCTCACCCTGGACTGCATCGTTACCGATGATCGAAGGAGCCATCAAGCCTTACGGTGACGGTGCAGTGGAACTCTCAATGAAAGCACCAATGTCGATGTCAAAACCGACGGATCTCGGGTAGGGGGTCCCGAACTATGCGTCTAAGGTGGATGGTAATAGAAGGCAGGGGACACGATGTTTACCCAGGTTCGGGCCCTCTCGATGGAGGTAATACCCTACTTCCTACTTGATTGATCTTGATGATATGAGTATTACAAGAGTTGATCTACCACGAGATCGTAGAGGCTAAACCCTAGAAGCTAGCCTATGGTATGATTGTTGTTGTCCTATGGACTAAACCCTCCAGTTTATATAGACACCGGAGGGGGCTAGGGTTACACAGAGTCGGTTGCAAGGAAGGGGATCTACATATCCGCATTGCCAAGCTTGCCTTCCACGCCAAGGAGAGTCCCATCCGGACACGGGACGAAGTCTTCAATCTTGTATCTTCATAGTCCAACAGTCCGGCTGTCCGGATACCCCCTAATCTAGGACTCCCTCACATATCATTGATAGAAAAGGAGCTGAGAACCCAGTAGCTGATAATTTATCTAGGCTTGAAAATGTGCTTGATGACCCACTACCTATTGATGATAGTTTTCCTGATGAGCAGTTAGCTGCAATAAATGTTTCCCATAGTACTCCTTGGTATGCTGACTATGTTGATTACATTGTTTCTAAATATTTACCACCTAGCTTTACATACCAACAAAAGAAAAAAAAATTCTTCTGTGATTTAAGGCATTACTTTTGGGATGACCCACATCTTTATAAAGAAGGAGTAGATGGTATTATTAGATGTTGTGTACCTGAGAATGAGCGAGGATAAATCCTACGGAAATGTTACTCCGAAGCTTATGGAGGGCATCATGCTGGAGATAGAACTGCTCATGAGGTATTGTAGTCTGGATTTTATTGGCCTACTCTCTTCAAGGATGCCCGTAAGTTCGTCTTATCTTGTGATGAATGTCAAAGAATAGGTAATATCGGTAAGTGTCAAGAAATGCCTATGAATTATTCACTTTCTGTTGAACCATTTGATGTTTGGGGATTTGATTACATGGGACCTTTTCCTTCCTCTAATGGGTATACACATATTTTTGTTGCTGTTGATTATGTTACTAAATGGGTATAAGCTATTCCAACTAGTAGTGCTGATCACAACACCTCTATTAAAATGCTTAAGGAAGTTATTTTCCCAAGGTTTGGAGTCCCTAGATATTTAATGACTGATGGTGGTTCACACTTTATTCATGGTGCTTTCCGTAAGATGCTTGCCAAGTATGATGTTAACCAAAGAATTGCATCACCCTATCATCCTCAATCTAGTGGTCAAGTTGAACTTAGCAATAGAGAAATAAAATTAATTTTGCAAAAGGCTGTTAATAGGTCCAGGAAGAATTGGTCTAAGAAATTAGATGATGCACTTTGGGCTTATAGAACAACATATAAAAATCCTATGGGTATGTCTCCTTATAAAATGGTTTATGGAAAAGATTGTCATTTGCCTCTTGAGTTAGAACATAAAGCATTTTGGGCAGTCAAAGAACTCAACTATGATTTCAAACTTGCTGGTGAAAATAGGTTATTTGATATTAACTCTCTAGATGAGTGGAGAACCCAAGCTTATGAAAATGCAAAATTATTCAAAGAAAAAGTAAAAAGATGGCATGACAAAGGAATCCAAAAGCGTGAGTTTAAAGTGGGAGAATATGTTCTTTTGTACAACTCTCGTTGTAGATTCTTTGCAGGAAAACTCCTCTCAAAATGGGAAGGCCCATATGTCATCGAGGAGGTTTATCGGTCTGGAGCCATCAAAATAAATAATCTCGAAGGTACTAACCCAAAGGTTGTCAATGGGCAATGAATAAAGCATTATATCTCAGGTACGCCCAATAATGTTGAAAGTAATATTATCCAAACTTTGACACCGGAAGAACACATAAAAGAGTCCTTAGGAACACTCCAGAATAGTGAAAATAAGGGGGTACGTGATACGGTAAGTAAACGGACTCCGAAAAATCTACAAAAATACTTTTTATCAGTTTTGGAATATTTAATTTTTTTTGGAAATAAGAAACTTCCAGGAAGCGTCCCCTGGTGGGCACAAGACACCAGGGCACGCCTGGCGCGCCCAGGTGGGTTGTGCCCACCTGGGACACCTCCCGGACTCCGTTTTTCTACCATATGCTTGTCCTCCAAGATAAAAAAATCTATATATGCTTCCCGAACCTATTGATCATCGTATCGCGGAGAAATCATCTGTTCTCTTTTCTTGTTGTTTTCTGTCAGATCCCATCTACCATGGCCTCTTCAAGTCCCTCCAAGGACAAGTTCTTCAAGAACGTCATCAACCCATATCTGCGGGAGGTGGTGCAGCACCCTCAAACCATCCAGATGCATGAGGGGGTGTTGTACATCCGCGAGACCAGGCTTGAAGCCATGGAGCAGGAAGTCCTCCGGTGCAAGGGGATGGTGGAGCCTGGGCTCAATGCCAATCACCTCATGATCACGGACCTTTCCCGTGATCTCAAGGTGGATGGCAATCCCATGAAGGACATCATCTTCACCCTCAATGAGCAAGTCAACTTTCTCCAAAGCCAGATCTATGATCTTCAAAACCAAATCTTTGAATATGAGGCGAGGTTTAAAGGTATGAGTTTGGCTGCTAGTTGCAGGACCCGTGAGACTCACTCCTCCTCTTATGATGGTGGACCACTGCCTTGGAAATCCAAGGACAAGATATCTTCTTCTTCACCATCATCATCTTCTTCACCACCAAAGGAGAATTGAGTATCGCATATAGGCACTCTCGTTGGCTTCCGCCAAGCTTGGGGGAGGTGCCCCGGTATCTTATCACCCCACTATCTTATTACTTTTACTTATTTTAGTTCGATCTTTTGCCTTAGATGAATAAAAGTTAGTTCAATCCTTTCTTCCTTGAGTGTTTGCTTAGTGATCTATCCTTGTAACCGTGTGCAAGTTATATAATAAAGTTTAGTTTGAATTTTTGCTTTCTTTACTTTCATGTTGCAAATAAAAGAAAAAGAAATAAGGAATAAATAAAAGAAAGGAAATAAATAAAGAAAAGATCATATACTCCTATGGTAGGTGATGGCACCACATAAGGAAAAGTATAAGTAGAAAATATTATTAGAGATTGACAAACATAACATTAGTCAATGATACAACTCATGAAAGAATTAATAAGGGAAGAGAAGATTCACATATAAATATACTATCCTAGAAATCTTTTGTGATTGTGAGCCCTCATCAAAATATTATATGCCAAAATTGTTGACGGTGGACAAGGAAGACAACTTAATGGTTTATGTTTGTTTAAATTCACCTAGAAGTCATATTGTCATAGATCCTTCAACATGTGGTGCTTTCCCCCTATCTTTGCTAGCCAAAAATTTCGCACTAAGTAGAGATACTACTTGTGCATCCAAAAACACTTAAACCCAAATCTTATTTTCAAGAGTCCACTATACCCACCTATGGATTGAGCAAGATCCCTCAAGTAAGTTGTCATCGGTGCAAAAAGGCAATAAAAATTGCTTCTAAAAGTGTGAGATCATTTAGTGTAAGAGAAAACTGAGCATTGCACGAACTTGCGATTGTGAAGAATAAAAGCGACAGACTGCATAATAAAGGTTGCTATCACAAGGGGCAATGCAACGTAACGTTCTTTTGCATTAAGGGGTTGAGCATACAAACAAATAAGCGCATGGCAATCTCTGCTTCCTTCTGCGAAGGGCATATCTTTTACTTTTATGTATTTACTTTTATGCAAAGACTCAAAGTTTTCCTTCTATTCCTTTTATTTTTCTCCTTTGGTAAGAATCATGTGGTGAGGAAAGATCTAGGAACATATGTCCAGTTGAATATAGATAGCATGAGTTATTATTGTTGACATCACCCTTGAGGTGAATATGTTGGGAGGCAAAACTATAAGCCCCTATCTTTCTATGTGTTCGGTTGAAACATTTTGCTCATGTGTACGCGGTGAGTGTTAGGAATAATAGAAGACTATATGATGGCTGAGTATGTGGACTTGCCTAAAGGCTCTGATATGTGACCCTTCCTGAAAAGATGATGAATTGTAGTTACAAAGTTGACTGAGAACATAGTTTGTTGGTTTTTAATAGATTTTTTGCTTTATACTTCAATTGTGTGATGAATTGTTACTTATTCATGAGAAGTATATGATAAAAGTTCTGTGATAAAAGTCCTTTGTTTAATTTTGTTGCTGTTATGATAATCAAAATCATGCTTCTATGTCCGTATTTTGTTTTTATCGACACCTCTCTCTCAAAGAATGTGGACATGATTTTCGATTTTGGTTTTCGCTTGAGGACAAGCGAGGTCTAAGCTTGGGGGAGTTGATATGTCCATTTTGCATCATGTTTTCTTACTGTTATTTATGATGTTTTTATCCATAATAAATGATGAGGACATCAATACCATTGTTACACCCACATCCCCTACTGCTACATATACTGGACCAATTACTAGAGCTCGCGCACGCCAATTAAATTATCAGGTACTTTCATTTCTTGGTAATGATTCTAATGTTCATGAGAATATGATGCTGCCTAAATTGGATACATTTGTTTTGCTTACAAATGAAGGCCCTAGCTTGGAGAAGGATGGACATTGAGCAAGAACAAGCATGGAGATAATGCCATGCTAAGGGGAACAAGAACGGAGTTACAAGTGATGATTTCAGGACTTTGAAGCCACCATAATGGGTGCATGAAGCCTTGGACGAAATATACAAGATGCTACTTCATAAATGTCGTCCCGAGGCTATTCTAGGTGCTGCGTCACCTTATTAGTGGGCCAGGCCCTTGTAATTTCGAAATACACAAGTATAGGCTATTTTAGAGTCCGTATGTGTGGGGAAACAAGAGATAGGGTTGATTTGGACCCTCCACCAAGGGCCACGAAATTCCCCTCTTCCTCCATATATACAGCCCTTAGGGCACCGTTTAGACCTTGGGTTTTGTTTAGATTAAAAGTTCGCCATAGCTGCAACTTCGCGTGCATTTCGCTTGTGTTCAACGACTGCATAAAGGCGCCACAGTAACCCCACCTTGATCAATAAAGCTTTCATCTTATATTCGCAATATCCAGATTGTAATCTCAGTTTCTTGCTTGTTCTTCGTTTGCTCGCAGGAAACAGACCCTCATGGTCAGGTTGATCGTGCTCCGGCGTGGTCAATAACCTCTCGGAGTTGGTTTAGCGATTGCTAAGGCGCGACGTCCTCGCACGTTCGTAGTCGGATCGTCAAAGTCGACTTCCTCCAAAGCGAAAACCAACATCTCATCGAAAGACGGGACACCTTAGCCTCTATCAATAAATCTTATTGGAGTAATTGTAATGCCTTTTCTCTCATAATATGCAAGGTATACACCAAGAGGGAGAATTCCGGCAGCTGGAAATCTGGACTTGAAAAAGCTACGTCGAGCTACCTATTGTGCACAACTCCAAATGAGCTGAAACTTCACGAGGATTTTTATGGAATATATGAGAATTATTGGAGTAAATAACTACCAGAGGGGGCCCACCAGGTGGGCACAACCCACCCGGGCGCGCTAGGCAGCCCAGGCGCACCCTGGTAGGTTGTGCTAACCTAGGCCCACCTACGGTGCCCATCTTCTGGAATATAGGTCATTTTGACCTAGAAAAAATAAGGAGAGGACTTTCAGGACGGAGCGCCGCAACCTCGAGGCGGAACTTGGGCAGGAGCACTTTTGCCCTCCGGCGGAGCAATTCCGCCAGGGGAACTTCCCTCCCGGAGGGGAAATCATTGTCATCATCATCACCACCTTGGGGAGGGCAATCCCCATCAACATCTTCAACAACACCATCTCATCTCAAACCCTAGTTCATCTCTTGTGTTCAATCTTGTTACCGGAACTATAGGTTGGTGCTTGTGGGTGACTAGTTGATAGAGGCGAGGGTGTCCCGATCTTTCGATGAGATGATAACTCTCGATTTGGTGGAGTCGACTTTGACGATCCGACTACAAACGTGCACGACGTTGCGCCTTAGCAATCGCTAAACCAATCTCCTTAGGTTACTGACGATGCCGGAAGCACGATCACCGACCACGAAGGTCTATTCCTGCAAGCAATCAAGAACGAGCAAGAATATGATAAAGCAATCTGAATATTGCCAATATATATGAAGTATTGATAATGGTGGGGATCCGAAGCGGTCTCGGTCTGGTCGTTGGACACAAACGAAGTACACGGTTGCAATGGCTAACTTTTAACTAAACAAATTCCTGTGAAAAAGCTACTAGATGGATCTACTTATATAGGAGCAAGGGTGGCGGCCAAGGAGGTGGGAGGACGTCCCAAGGCAGCCTAAAACTAACCCTAGGTCGTACAAGGCCAATGGGCCCAAGCGGAGGTGACGTAACACCTTTGGACTTGTAGTTTGACTCGGATTCTGCTGCAGCATCAGATTGTTTCATCCATAACACAATGCTCCGGACGGATTTTAAGGTGATTCCAATTGGGTTGGAAAATGTACGAAATCTATTTTCCAACAAAAAAAGAATCAACCAATTTGGAGTCCGTATGAAAAAGTTATTGACGTTTTGAGTCGTATGTCTGCAGTCCGAATCTGAGTCCGTAACGTGAGAGACTTGGACTCTATCTTCTCTTGGGCCAAAAGTGACGTGAGAGAACTTTTTGAACAGCAGGTAAACATCTCTTTCTCCCTTATCTTCATATGTGGATTGTACAAATGTCCCATACACCTGCAATTAGACATGGCACAAAAGTTTGTGAAATATTTTTGTCCTGGATGACATAAATAAATTATTGCATAGTTTGCATTAGAAATCACCTCACAAATATACATATATGCAATATTTTTGGTCGTATCCAAGGTAATCATGTCCTCATCATCCTCCCCTTCTTGAAAACAAAGCCGTCCTCGGCGTTGCTTAGTCTGAAATATGGCTAACAAAAGAGACAAGGTGTACATGTTGTATATGTATATGTCATCCATTTTTACTTCCCTTGATTTTTGCACATGACACATGAATAGATGAGTAACTTGCATAGTTCATAAAATCTAAAGCCAAAACATTATCACAAGAAGTAGAAGGCATGAAAATATTACAAGTCAGTTTGCACATATAAGTGAAGCTCTTATTCATTTCAAAAGATTGACAATGTTCATCATTAAACCATCCCAACATTGGTGAATAAACCTTACTTGCATCAAGTTTACATGCTACAACATGCTTAAATAAGCAAACATGCAATAACTCATTCGACACAGAATCATCACCAAGATTAGAGGTCATATCAAAATGATTAAACATTGATTCTTTTGCATCAATAGTTAATTCAATGGGTGCACTCAAAATTGTTGGTATTTCAGTTGTTTGATCACATGACGCATTCATGATAGTATCAAGATTCTCTAAAATAGGTGATGTGCTCAAATCACCAGTTAACTCAACACATGATGCATTCAAGTTAACTAGGGATGCATCATTCTCATGTGAATTTATATCATTAATACCTTTACTGTTACCTTGTCGCAAAGACGTAGCTGATGTAGGTACGGGCCTTTGATAGAGGCAAAGGTGTCCCGATGTTTCGATGAGATGGTGGCTATCGTTTCTGTGGGAGTCGACCTTGACGATCCGACTACGAACGTGCGAGACGTCGCGCCTTAGCAATCGCTAAACCAACTTCCGAGGGTTATTGACCACGCCGAGCACGATCAACGACCACGAGGGCCTGTTTCCTGCGAGCAAACGAAGAACAAGCAAGAAACTGAGATTGCAATCTGGATATTGCGAATATAAGATGAAAGCTTTATTGATCAAGGTGGGGTTCTGTGGACGCCTTTGTGCAGTCGTTGAACACAAACGGCACGCGAAGTTGCAGCTATGGCGAACTTTTAATCTAAACAAAACCCAAGGTCTAAACGGTGCCCTAAGGGCTGTATATATGGAGGAAGAGGGGAATTTCGTGGCCCTTGGTGGAGGGGTCCAAATCAACCCTAACTCTTGTTTCCCACACATACGGACTCTAAAACAGCCTATACTTAAGTATTTCGAAATTACATGGGCCTGGCCCACTAATAAGGTGACGCAGCACCTAGAATAGCCTCGGGACGACATTTATGAAGTAGCATCTTGTATATTTCGTCCAAGGCTTCATGCACCCATTATGGTGGCTTCAAAGTCCTGAAATCATCACTTGTAACTCCGTTTTGTTCCCCTCATGCATGGCATTATCTCCATGCTTGTTCTTGCTCCAATGTCCATCCTTCTCCAAGCTAGGGCCTTCATTTGTAAGCAAAACAAATGTATCCAATTTAGGCAGCATCATATTCTCATGAACATTAGAATCATTACCAAGAAACGAAAGTACGATAATTTAATTGGCGCATGAGCTCTAGTAATTGGTCCAAGATATGTAGCAGCGAGGGGCTGTGGGTGTAACAATGGTATTGATGTCCTCATCATCCTCCCTTCTTGAAATGAAGTCGTCCTCGACGGAAGCTCATATTCCTCACCCAAATAAGGCTTCAAATCTGCAATGTTAAAAGTGGGACTAACCCCAAAATCTGCAGCAGCTCAAGTTTATATGCATTATCATTTATTTTCTCTAACACCTTAAATGGACCATCAAGACGTGGCATTAGCTTTGATTTATGCAAATTAGGAAACCTATCCTTACGCAAATGTAACCAAACAAGATCTCCGGTGCAAAGACAACATGTTTTCTACCCTTATCTCCAAAGAAGTTTATATTTAGCATTCATACGCTCAATGTTTTCCTTAGTTATCTCATGCACTTTTAAAATCAATTCAGCACGTTCTTTAGCATCAAAATTAACCTTCTCCCAAGATGGAAGAGGCAACAAATCAATAGGTGCACGAGGTAGGAAGCCATACACAATTTCAAAAGGGCACATCTTAGTAGTAGAATGCAATGAACGATTATAAGCAAATTCAATATGAGGCAAGCATTCTTCCCACATTTTCTTATTATTCTTCAAAATAGCCCTAAGCATAGTAGACAATGTTCTATTGACTACTTCAGTTTGTCCATCGGTTTGGGGGTGACAAGTAGTACTAAAAGCAGTTTAGTCCCCAACTTAGCCCATAAACATCTCCAAAAGTGGCTAAGAAATTTAGTATCACGATCTGAAACAATAGTATTTGGCACACCATGCAAGCGAATAATTTCACGAAAGAACAAATCAGCAACATTAACAAAGATCATCGCTTTTATGACATGGTATAAAGTGTGCCATTTTCGAGAATCTATCCACGACAACAAATATGCTATCCTCCCTTCTTTGTTCGAGGTAAACCTAAAACAAAGTCCATAGATATATCCTCCCAAGGAACACTAGGCACAGAGCAAAGGCATATATAAACCATGAGGATTGAGTCGTGACTTAGCTTTTTGACATGTAGTGCAGCGAGCAACAAAACGCTCAACATCCGCCTCATCTTTGGCCAAAAGAAATGTGTAGCAAGTATATCCTCCGTCTTCTTCACGCCAAAGTGTCCCATTAATCCTCCTCCATGCGCCTCCTGCAACAACAAAAGACTAACAGAGCTAGCAGGAATGCATAGCTTGTTAGCACGAACACAAAACCATCATTAATAACGAACTTGTTCCATGTTCTTCCTTCTTTACAATTCTGCATTACATCTTTAAAATCAGCATCATGCACATATTGATCTTTGATGGTCTCCAAACCAAATATTTTGAAGTCAAGTTGTGAAAGCATAGTATATCGACGAGACAAAGCATCAGCAATAACATTTTCTTTACCCTTCTTGTGTTTAATGACATAAGGAAAGTCTCAATGAATTCAACCCATTTAGCATGTCTACGATTCAGTTTAGCTTGACTTTTAATATGTTTCAAAGATTCATGATCAGAATGTATAACAAATTCTTTGGGCCATAAATAATGTTGCCATGTCTCTAAAGTCCGAACAAGAGCATATAATTCTTTGTCATAAGTAGAATAGTTCAGACTAGGCCCACTCAATTTTTCAGAAAAGTATGCAACAGGTTTGCCATCTTGTAATAACACACCTCCTAATCCAATTCCACTAGCATCACATTCAAGCTCAAAAGTCTTATTAAAGTCAGGAAGTTGGAGTAAAGGAGCATGTGTCAACTTATCTTTCAATACCGTGAAGGCTTCTTCCCATGCGGTACCCCAAACAAAAGGCACATCCTTCTTTGTAAGCTCATTGAGAGGTGCAGCAATGGTGCTAAAGTCTCTCACAAAACGCCTATAGAAACCAGCGAGTCCAAGAAAACTCCTCACTTGTGTGACCGTTTTGGGCATGCCAACTCTCAATAGCTTCAATCTTGGCTTTATCAACTTCAATTCCTGTGGAGTAACAACATAGCCAAGAAAAGATACTCGGTCGGTGCAAAAGGTGCACTTCCCAAGGTTACCAAACAAACGTGCATCACGAGAGCATTAAAAACAGCACGTAAATGTTCCAAATGTTCTTCCAAAGATTTGCTATAAATCAGTATATCATCAAAGTAAACTACCACAAATCGTCCAATGAAAGCACGTAAAACTTCGCTCATTAATCTCATGAAAGTACTAGGTGCATTAGTTAACCCAAAAGGCATGACTAACCACTCATATAATCCAAACTTAGTTTTAAATGCTGTTTTCCATTCATCTCCCAATTTCATACGAATTTGATGGTATCCACTACGCAAATCAACTTTGGAGAATATTGTAGAGCCACTTAATTCATCAAGCATATCATCTAGCCTAGGAATAGGATGACGATAACGAATAGTAATATTATTAATGCCTCTACAATCAACACACATACGCCGACGTACCATCCTTTTTAGGCACTAGTATAATAGGAACAGCACAAGGACTAAGAGATTCGCGATATAACCTTTGTCGAGCAGCTCTGTGCTTGACGATAATCTCCTTCGTCTCCTCTGGATTGGTACGGTATGGTGCACGGTTGGGTAGCGATGCACCGGAATTAAGTCAATTTGATGCTCAATCCCTCGAATAGGTGGTAATCCGGTGGCACGCCTTGTGGGAAGACGCCGAACTCCTGCAAAATGTTAGTGACAGCGAGGGGCAAAGAGGAAGGCACGTCCTCGAATGAAAATAATGCCTCTTTGCACACAAAAGCATAGCAAACAGATTTGCTAGAATCTAGCTCATCAATATCAGATTTGGTGGCAAATAAACATGCACTTTTCAGTTTAATTTCGAAGCAACATTAGATGGTTTATTATTAGGCTTCATTTGTTGCTCAAATTCTTTTGCCACAATCTGATTTTCACTCTTATTTTCTCCTGTTTTGCTTTATTAGCTCTATTAATATCATCTTTCAAAATGGAATCAGGAGTCATAGGAAGCAAAGTAATATTTTTATCCTTGTGAACAAGAGTATACTGATTGTTTCTACCATGGTGTACAGAATTTTATCAAATTGCCATGGTCTACCAAGTAATAAGGAACATGCTTGCATAGGTACCACATCACAATCAACATAATCAGCATATGTAGAGATACTAAAATGCACACGAACAGTACGTGTTACCTTAACCTTGCCGCTGTTGTTGAACCATTGGATGTAGTAAGGATGTGGATGTGGTCTTGTGGTGAGAGAAAGCTTCTCCACCATATCCATGCTAGCCAAGTTGTTGCAGCTCCCTCCATCTATGATGACGCGAATAGAACGTTCCTTCACAACTCCCTTTGTATGGAACAAGTTATGCCTCTGATTTTGCTCAGCTTGTGTAACCTGCACACTCAAAACACGTTGAGCAACTAAACATTCATACCTGTCAACATCTTCAGCAGCCATGTATTGCGTCTCAGGATCAGAATCATCTCCACCGTGTTCTTCATGTGTAATAAGAGCCAAAGTCTCTTCATCATAGTCACTAGCAGACTCATACCCACCATCCTCAGTAGCAATCATCACACGCTGAGATGTGCATTCTCTCACAAAATGTCCTCTTCCCTTACAACGACGACAAATAATATCACTTGTGTGCCCTGTTGACGCCATGGAAGAAGAAGAGCTCTGTAGGCCCAGCAGTGTACTCTTGGCGATAGTGGTGGTTGTGCTGCTTTCTTGTATCACGGTTGGAGGTGGCAGCCGACGGAGGTGCCGTGTAGTAGAACGTGTGGAAGTAGATGATGCACGTGGTGTCCATGATGAAGGTCGACCTGCAGAAAAGTTAGTTCGCGCCAAGGCCTGTCGATCCTGCACTTCATGTTCAGCTTTACAAGCAAGATGGAATAATCGAGTGATATTATTATAATCCTTGTAGTCTAGAATGGTCTGAATCTCTATTTAATCCACCCGAAAACGTGCAAGCATAGCTTCATTCTCCTCAACAATACCACATCTAATCAAGCCAGTTTGTAATTCCCGATAATATTCTTCACCGAATTTTTCCTTGTCTTAAGCGCTGCAATTTTTGAAGTAATTCACGTTGATAATATGGTGGAACCCAACGAGCACGCATAGCAGTTTTCAAAGCAGCCCAAGTAGCTGGAACAGGATATAATCTACAATGTTCGACCACCAAACACATGCAAAGCTAGTGAAAGCACAAACAAAGAAGAGGAACACGTCTCTCTCGGGATATTGTAAACATGTAAATCGTTGTTCAGTTTCTAACTCCCAAGTAAGATATATATAGGAACATATCTACCCTCAAATGGTGGAATATTCAATTTCAGTTTAGGGAGATGGTCATGATCTCGTACCTGAAGGGGAGCCCGAACATTGCCATTGTTTGCATGTGGACGACCTGGTGGTTGTGGTGCTGGTGGTTGCACGTAGTTCTGATGTTGATCAACCTCATCCTCGTAAGCTCACATAATCATCCTCCCCGCCGCAGCAGCAGGAGCCATGTAGTATCAACAAGCAGCACCAGCAGCTTGGCCAGTGAAGAGGGACACGGAAGCTCGGCGGAGGGCTGTTTCGCGATGTGGAGGTAGTCCATGTTGTTGTAGTATAGGTGCGTTAGGTGCAGCCGGCGGTGGTGGTGGTAGACGCGCGAGCAATTCATTAAACTTGTTATCGAGCTTTGTTTCGAACGCCTTCTCAATGCCATCTATCTTCTCCATGGCCTCTTCAAATCTATTTAGCACATCGTCCACCTGCCCACTCATCATTTGTTGAAACTTATCATGTAGCGCTTTGTTTGTCATGTTCTCCGGTCGGTCTCGCTCGGCTTGTGATCCTGCCATGGTTAGCAGCAATAGAAACACACAAGAATATGATTGACAGACTACTAGGAAGTGGTGGTGGTGGTGTGGTGGACGATCACAAATCCGTCAAGCAAATCTCAAATTCTTACCAGTTCTTACCCAAAGAAGAGCGGTGATCGGCAACCGATGTAGTCAAAACTCTCAAAGCTTGGATAGAGCGATTACTGTGGAGAGTCAAACGCACGATGTAGATGTATGTGGAGCTGGGAAGGCTTATAATATGGTAGCAAAAGGGTCAGCAATAATCAATTCAGAGATGCAAAGTTGAATAAACGCTCAACGACAGTCTTGTGTCTGGTCCTAGGCTAGACCGTGCTAGAGACGCGAGCCTAGAACACTAACAAAATCACGGCGCTGCACGGAAACAACGGAAAAGCACACTGGAATTTTTTTTTTCGCTCCTTTTTTTTTTTTTTGCTGCTTTTTTTTTTTGCTTTGCTTTTTTTTTTTTTTTTTTGCTAAAATCACTATAATGGCGAGTGTCTCAAAACTCTTCCTGGTCAAAGTGACAGGATGGGCACGAAATTTTTCGACCAAAAAAATTTTTTTTTCGAACGCCGGACCCAAAAAGCTGAAACGGGTCAAAAAACTTTCTATAACGGTGACTGTCTCAATACACTTAGAAACACCTAAAATAGGATAGCCGAAAATTTTTCGACAAGTGCGTTTTGGAAAATTTTGGGCCTAAACGGAGGGTGGTTTCGGACCTACTCGGCAATTTTTTTTTTTTTTTTCCGAAACCTACTCCGGCAAGGAAACACGAATCGGAAACTAGATGGATCTCGAAAACAAACCTAATATGAGAAGAACTCGGATTGGTGGTGGATATATGGTGGTGGATATATGGCAGCGGTGGTGGTATATGGATATGGATTCAGAGCGGTGGCGGATAAGCAATGGTGGAAGATGGCAAGGCGATGATGATGGTGCGGCGGCGGCGTGACAACTTATGACCAGAACTCGAAACTCTAAAAGACTAGACTCTAAGACCAGCAACTTGACACGACGATGCAACCGCAAATTCAACAAAGCAAACCCTAAAAAGATTATGCAAAGGCTCAGATTGGTTCGGATATGATGAACTAACCCTAATTTTTTTTGTGGCTTTTTCGTGGACTATAGGTATGAAGAATGACTCGATCTAAACTACGGAAAACTGTAAAATCTCACCGAGCAACCTGAAAATCTGATACCACTTGATAGAGGCAAAGGTGTCCCGATGTTTCGATGAGATGGTGGCTATCGCTTCGTGGGAGTCGACCTTTGACGATCCGACTACTAACGTGCGAGACGTCGCGCCTTAGCAATCGCTAAACCAACTTCCGAGGGTTATTGACCACGCCGAGCACGATCAACGACCACGAGGGCCTGTTTCTCGCGAGCAAACGAAGAACAAGCAAGAAACTGAGATTGCAATCTGGATATTGCGAATATAAGATGAAAGCTTTATTGATCAAGGTGGGGTTCTGTGGACGCCTTTGTCCGGTCGTTGAACACAAACGGCACGAAGTTGCAGCTATGGCGAACTTTTAATCTAAACAAAACCCAAGGTCTAAACGGTGCCCTAAGGGCTGTATATATGGAGGAAGAGGGGGAATTTCGTGGCCCTTGGTGGAGGGGTCCAAATCAACCCTAACTCTTGTTTCCCACACATACGGACTCTAAAACAGCCTATACTTAAGTATTTCGAAATTACATGGGCCTGGCCCACTAATAAGGTGACGCAGCACCTAGAATAGCCTCGGACGACATTTATGAAGTAGCGTCTTGTATATTTCGTCCAAGGCTTCATGCACCCATTATGGTGGCTTCAAAGTCCTGAAATCATCACTTGTAACTCCGTTTGTTCCCCTTGCATGGCATTATCTCCATGCTTGTTCTTGCTCCAATGTCCATCCTTCTCCAAGCTAGGGCCTTCATTTGTAAGCAAAACAAATGTATCCAATTTAGGCAGCATCATATTCTCATGAACATTAGAATCATTACCAAGAAACGAAAGTACCGATAATTTAATTGGCGTGCATGCGAGCTCTAGTAATTGGTCCAAGATATGTAGCAGTAGGGGCTGTGGGTGTAACAATGGTATTGATGTCCTCATCAGCCTTGATAATGCACCATAAACTTGAGATGATGTCGCGCTCACAATCTGGGTGGGGCTGCTCTAGTAGGTGCAACGGTGGAGGAACCAACTGACGATGGTGAGCATGAACTGAATAGTAGTTGTTGTAGTCACCCAATGCATCCTCCCTGTAGCTGTCTCTCAAAGGTACAAGCGAACATACATACCAATAATGGAACGAGGAATATAGTGAAATCTTGCACGGATATCATGGTTCAAACCACCAAAAATCTATTCATTGTATCATCCTCAGATTCTTCTATGTCACAATGATGCATATAAGATTTGAACTCTTTGTAGTAAGCATGAACAGTGTTTCTTGCCTTGTTTTAATTGTTCAAATTTGCGAAGCAATTCACGACGATAGTAAGGAGGAAAAATTGTTGTCTCATTACAGCTTTCAAAACTTTCCAAGTTGTGGGTTGGTTATCAATGTTTTTCTTACAATGTACACTCCACCAAATGAAGCAAAACCAGTAAATGCTCTAGTGGTAGCTCGTACTCTCTCAAGTTCAGAAAAATCATGGTGACTAAAAACTTCTTCTAATTCAAGCTCCCAAGCTAGATAAATAGCAGGATTAAATCTACCCTCAAATGATAGTAAAGACATACCCTGACCATATGCTTGTGTGTGTTGTCCCAACTCTCGTGATGATGAAGATGTGTCCGTCGTCCAAGAACTTCTATCTCCGGAACCTGTCATGATTAGTAGAAACAAGAAACAAAATTCGATAATAATGTTCCTATGAACTACTAGGATGTGGTTGTAAAGTGCTCACAGAAAGCAAATATCATTATCTTACAAGTTCTTACCATGCGGCGGTGGTGACGGGCAACCAGCGGTGTCAAGTAACTCAAGATTGTGTAAAGCGATTGCCGGGGAACGTCCGTATACGGTGTAGAAATATGTGGAGCTGGGTTGGCTATATATGGTAGCAAAAAATTAGCGATAATCAATTCATAGATGCAATGTTGAATAAACGCTCAACGACGGTAATCGTGGCTGGTCCTAGGCTAGACCGGACTAGAGACGCGAGCCTAGAACACTAATGAGGTCACGGCGTAGCACAACTAGCATCAATGAAGGATAATAAGTAGCTCTGGACAGCAAGATATAAGTGAAGATCACAATGGCAGTAAAGATAATGATGAAGAACAACTGCCAAGCAGGATATACAACAACTCTCTCTCCAATTTTCCTCTTAAAAAGTTTGAGCCAATTTTCTGATAATTTTTTTAGAAGAATGCTACTAACTCAAGCTTTCCAATTCAAAAAGAATCACTCAATTCCGAGTTGATATGAGGAGTCAAAAAATTCTAAAACTGGTTTGAAAAACTGGAATAAGTTGTGTTCACGAACTTCGGAGGGCAAAAAGACCTATTTAGGAGCCGATTTTGAGGTGCCAAATATTGAACAATCTTCTGCAACTATTTAGATGCGGCTCGTCTCTAGCTTTAATTTGAGTACTCGCGGTGCCAAAACGGACTTCGTATGAGGAAGTTATGCCTGTTTTACTGAACAATGCACAAAACAGATTCCAATCCGAATTCAGCTATGAGATTGAGTCTAGATAGATCCGACCTTTGTTTTTTTTTCTCTCTTTTTTTTCTCACACTTATTTTTTCTTTTTCTTTCTCTCTTTTTTTTCTCTCTTTTTTTCTCTCTCCCTCTTTCCAAACAAACTAGATAAGATGCAGATTGGATCAAGTGAAGATGTGAACGATCTCAACTATGGTTATGACAATGAACGGTGGGTAGCACGTGGTGGAAATTAATGGATGGATGGTGGTCAATGGAAGGGATAACGATGCAGCGGCGGCATGACTAATGTGAACAGAACTCGAAACTCTAAACGAACTAGACACTAAGACCAGCAACTCGACACGACAATGCAACCGATAATTCAATAATGCAAACAATGAAAAGAAAACTGCAAAGACTTAGACTGGCTTGGACAAAGGATGAATAGATCTAACTTTTTTGTGGCTTTTTCTTGGACAATAGGTAAGAAAATAAATCTAATCTAGGGATAATTGGAAATTCTCACCGAGCAACCTGAAAACTGATACCACTTGATAGAGGCGAGGGTGTCCCGATCTTTCGATGAGATGATAACTCTCGATTTGGTGGAGACGACTTTGACGATCCGACTACAAACGTGCACGACGTTGCGCCTTAGCAATCGCTAAACCAACTCCGAGAGGTTATTGACCACGCTGGAGCACGATCAACGACCACGAAGGTCTATTTCTGCAAGCAATCGAAGAACAAGCAAGAATATGATAAAGCAATCTGAATATTGTGAATATATATGAAGTATTGATAATGGTGGGGATCCGTAAGCGATCTTGGTCTGGTCGTTGGACACAAACGAAGTACACGAAGTTGCAATGGCTAACTTTTAACTAAACAAATCCCAAGGAAAAAGCTACTAGATGGATCTACTTATATAGGAGCAAGGGGTGGCGCCCAAGGAGGTGGGAGGACGTCCCAAGGCAGCCTAAAACTAATCCTAGGTCGTACAAGGCCAATGGGCCCAAGCGGAGGTGACGTAACACCTTTGGACTTGTAGTTTGACTCGGATTCTGCTGCAGCACAGATTGTTTCGTCCATAACTCAACGCTCCGGACGGATTTTAAGGTGATTCCAATTGGGTTGGAAGATGCACGAAATCTATTTTCCAACAGAAAAAGAATCAACCAATTTGGAGTCCGTATGAAAAAGTTATTGACGTTTTGAGTCAGGTATGTCTGTGCAGTCCGAATCTGAGTCCAGAACGTGAGAGACTTGGACTCTATCTTCTCTTGGGCCAAAAGTGACGTGAGAGAACTTTTTGAACAGCAGGTAAACATCTCTTTCTCCCTTATCTTCATATGTGGATTGTACAAATGTCCCATACACCTGCAATTAGACATGGCACAAAAGTTTGTGAAGTATTTTTGTCCTGGATGACATAAATAAATTATTGCATAGTTTGCATTAGAAATCACCTTACAAATATACATGTATGCAATATTTTTGGTCGTATCCAAGGTAATCATGTCCTCATCACTAGTAGTGTTGATTACATCTTGTAGTTGATTACTATATGGGTTATTTGGTGGAAGATTATATGTTCAGATCCAATATGCTATTTAATACTCCTCTGATCATGAGCATGTTTATCATTTGTGAGTAGTTACTTTCGTTCTTGAGGCCACGGGAGAAATCATGTTGCAAGTAATCATGTGAACTTGATATGTGTTCGATATTTTGATAGTATGTATGTTGTGATTCCCTTAGTGGCATGTGAACTTCGACTACATGACACTTCAACATATATGGGCCTAAGGGAATGCATTGTGGAGTAGCAATTAGATGATGGGTTGCGAGAGTGACAGAAGCTTAAACCCTAGTTTATGTGCTATTCTGTAAGGGACCGATTGGATCCAAAAGTTAAATGCTATGGTTAGAATTTAATCTTAATACTTTTCTCGTAGTTGCGGATGCTTGCGGGAGGGTTAATCATAAGTAGGAGGTTTGTTCAAGTAAGAACAACACTAAGCACCGGTCCACCCACATATCAAATTATCAAAGTAGCGAACACAAATCTAACCAACATGATGAAAGTGACTAGATGAAATTCCCGTGTACCCTCGAGAACGCTTTGCTTATCATAAGAGACCGTTTTGGCCTATCCTTTGCCTCAAAAGGATTGGGCTACCTTGCTGCACTTTTGTTACTACTACCGTTACTTGCTCGTTACTAATTATTTTGCTATCAAACTACTCCGCTACTTACAATTGCAGCAATTGCAGACATTACCTTCTTGAAAACCTCTTGTCATTTCCTTCAGCTCCTCGTTGGGTTTGACACTCTTACTTATCAAAAAGAGTTACAATTGATCCCCTATACTCGAGGGTCATCAAAGACGTATTAGCATCCCCAAGCTTAATTCCTGCTTGTCCTCGAGTAGGTAAATGATAAAAATAGAATTTTTGATGTGGAATGCTGCCTAACATGTCATCACATATTCTTTTTCTTTATAGCATGGAAATTTGGACTCTTATATTGTTCAAAGAATAGTCTAGTTTTGACATGACAACTAAAATATTCAAGCATGCCAACAAGCAACCATGTCTTTCAAAATATCAACGCTAAAATAAGCTATCCCTAGCCCATTATGCTCGATCATTGATCCATTCATGAAACACACTCGCATATTAACTACACCCAATGCTCAACTACGAACATAGTGCCTCCTAGTTGGTGTTTTATAAGAGAAGATGGAGACTCAAATTCAAAACAAAAATTGCATAAAGTAAAAGAAAGGCCCTTCGCGCAGGGAAGTAGGGATTTGTAGAGGTGCTAGAGCCCAAAGCAGAAATTGAGAGACAAAAACATTTTGAGAGACATACTTTTCCCACCAACGAAAACGACTAAGAGTTCCCAAAACTTTCCATGCTAGATATATCATAGGCGGTTCCCAAACATAAATTGAAGTTTTATTCCTTTTTCAACTATACTTTCACTTTCCATGGCTTGCTGTATCCACGGTTGCCCTCCATACCAACACTTTTCAAGGAATTTATTATTTGACAACATAAAGTAAATTCATTTTCATTTCGGGACTAGGCATCCCTAATACCTTTGCCTTACTCTCGTGCAATGACAAGTGAAACACTGATAGAGGCGAGGGTGTCCCGATCTTTCGATGAGATGATAACTATCGATTTGGTGGAGACGACTTTGACGATCCGACTACAAACGTGCACGATGTTGCGCCTTAGCAATCGCTAAACTAACTCCGAGAGGTTATTGACCCGCTATTGGAGCACGATCAACGACCACGAAGGTCTATTCCTGCAAGCAATCGAAGAACAAGCAAGAATATGATAAAGCAATCTGAATATTGCGAATATATATGAAGTATTGATAATGGTGGGGATCCGTAAGCGGTCTTGGTCTGGTCGTTGGACACAAACGAAGCAAGTACGAAGTTGCAATGGCTAACTTTTAACTAAACAAATCCCAAGGAAAAAGCTACTAGATGGATCTACTTATATAGGAGCAAGGGGTGGCGCCCAAGGAGGTGGGAGGACGTCCCAAGGCAGCCTAAAACTAACCCTAGGTCGTACAAGGCCAACGGGCCCAAGCGGAGGTGACGTAACACCTTTGGACTTGTAGTTTGACTCGGATTCTGCTGCACCATCAGATTGTTTCGTCCATAACTCAATGCTCCGGATGGATTTTAAGGTGATTCCAATTGGGTTGGAAAATGCACGAAATCTATTTTCCAACAAAAAAAGAATCAACCAATTTGGAGTCCGTATGAAAAAGTTATTGACGTTTTAGTCGTATGTCTGCATGCAGTCCGAATCTGAGTCCGTAACGTGAGAGACTTGGACTCTATCTTCTCTTGGGCCAAAAGTGACGTGAGAGAACTTTTTGAACAGCAGGTAAACATCTCTTTCTCCCTTATCTTCATATGTGGATTGTACAAATGTCCCATACACCTGCAATTAGACATGGCACAAAAGTTTGTGAAGTATTTTTGTCCTGGATGACATAAATAAATTATTGCATAGTTTACATTAGAAATCACCTCACAAATATACATGTATGCAATATTTTTGGTCGTATCCAAGGTAATCATGTCCTCATCAAACACTCATCGTGAGAATAACACATCTAGCATGGAAAATATTAGCCACCCCTCACCGCCTTGTTAGCGGTACGAGCACACAAAAGAGAAATTTATTTTGAATATTAGAGATGGCACATACAAATTTGCTTATAACGGCAAAAGAATACCGCATATAGGTAGGTATAGTGGGCTCATCTGGCAAAACTAGTTTAAAGGTTTTTGGATGCACAAGTAGTGATCATACTTAGTGCAAAATGAAGGCTAGCAAAAGATTGAGAAGCGACCAACCAAGAAACGAATAATCTCATAAGTGAGCATTAAGCATAATTAACACCGAATAATGCACCTCAAGTAGGATATAATTTCATTGCATAATTATTGACTTCCGTGCTTGCATAGGGAATCACAAACCTTAACACCAATGTCCTTACTAAAGCATAGTTACTCTCATCAACATGACTCACATATCACATCATCATATCTCAAAGCTATTACAAAGAATCAAGTTTATTTCTTCCAGTGATCTTCATGAAAGTTTTTATTATATCCTTCTTGGATATCTATCACTTTGGAACTATTTTTCATATGTTGCTTTTGATAAGCTCAAACAAATATAAGTGAAGATCATGAGCATAATTTTTCTTTCTCTCAAATTAATTTAAGTGAAGCAAGAGAGAATTTCTTGAAAATTTTACTAACTCTCAAATAAATCTAAGTGAAGCAACAGAACATTTCTTCAAAAATACTAAAGGACACCATGCTCAAAAAGATATAAGTGAAGCACTAGAGCAAGTCCATAGCTCATAAAAATTTAAGTGAAGCATAGAGAGCAATTCTAACAAGTCATGACATAATTTTGGCTCTCTCAAATAGGTGTGTCCAGCAAGGAATCAAGACTTAAAACACAAAATAAAACAATCAAAGACTCTTATCATACAAGACGCTCCAAGCAAAACACATACTATGTGACGAATAAAAATATAGTTTCAAGTAAAATACTGATGCTCATTAGAAGAAAGAGGGGATGCCACTCGGGGGCATCCCCAAGCTTAGTTGCTTGCCCTCTTTGGATAATAGCTTGGGATGCCAGGGCATCCCCAATCTTAGGCTCTTCTTACTCCTCATTCATTCATCCATCATAAGATAACCCAAAACTTGAAAACTTCAATCACACAAAACTCAACAAGACCTTCGTGAGATCCGTTAGTATAAGAAAGCAAATCACTACTATAAGTACTGTAGCAAACCAATTCATATTTTGTTCTTGCATTATATCTACGGTATTCCAACTTTTCTATGGCAAAAACTCATCAAAGAAAACCATAGAGTCATCAAAACAAGCACTCAACTCAAAGAAAACAAATCTGTCCAAAACAGAATAGTCTGTAGCAATATGAAAATTTCGGATACTTCTGAAACTCCAAAAACCTTGAGAAAATAGGAAAATTGAGCAATTTGTATATTGATCTCCGGCAAAAAGAATTGGTATTTTACCACGCTCTGGTTAGAAATGAGAATTGTTTTCGTGAGCGCAAAAGTTTCTGTTTTTCAGCAAGATCAAACTACTAGCACCCAAGAAGATCCTAAAGGCTTTACTTGGCACAAACACTATTTAAAAAGCACAAAACACAATCATAACAGTAGCATAATTGTTCAAACACTCAAGAACAGAAAACAAAA
Organism: Aegilops longissima; assembly: GCA_021605205.1. Lineage (NCBI taxonomy): Eukaryota > Viridiplantae > Streptophyta > Magnoliopsida > Poales > Poaceae > Aegilops > Aegilops longissima. The sequence continues at coordinate 234,973,419 of CM038676.1, read as the reverse complement.
AGCAAAAGTAAATTTTATTCATTGGGTTGCCTCCCAACAAGCGCTATAGTTCTACGCCCTTAGCTAGGCATAAAGCAAGGATCTAAGTTTTGTCATCTTTGTTCAACTCTTTAATCAAACACTTTGAATTCCTTAGAGATTTAGCATAGAGGTTTTCAATGACAATACTCATAGGAACAAATTTAAAGAATTCATTCTTGCCAAAGCGATCTCTTGTAACTTCAACAAAATCTGGGTGGATACTAATCATCTTAAGATCCTCTTTACTAGAAGTTGCACCCTTGCTCTTAGTAACTTGGGTAGTCTTGCGAATTTTTACGGGAGCTTTTTCAACAGTTTTAGCGGAAGCAAAAGTCGTACTCAAATTACTAAAGATTTCTTCCAGTTTATCAATCCGAGACGGGCTTTCTTCAATTCTTTCATGAATTATGGTTCCCTTTTCTTTTAACAACTTAAAAACTTCCCCTGCTTTTGACCCAATTTTAGTAGCAAAATTATGCATCTTTTTATACAAATTTTCAATATGATCTTTAGTAAGCATTTTCTTTTCAATAACATCTAATCTTTCCATGACATGCTCAAGTGTCAAAATTGTTTCATTAATCATAAGGGGTGGTGAGCCTACTAAATTTCCCATAGCATTAAAAGCATCAAGAGAGGGACACATCAAGAAATTTCCACCGGTAATCGTATCAAGGACGAATCTATACCAAGTGGTGATGCCCACATAAAAACAAGAAGAAGAACAATGGTAGATTGCTTTCGAATAGATCTATTATGAGCATTGCAAATTCTATACCAAGCATCTTTTAAATTCTCTCCTCCCTTTTGTTTAAAATTGAGAACTTCGTTCCGGGGAGTGCACGCAATAGAGGAAGAACTATCCATGACAATAATAAAAGCAAACAAGATTGCACTCAAAAACAAATCCGGCAAGAAAACGGCAAACGAAAAAGAGGAGCGAATAAAACGGCAAATTTAATTGAAGTGGGGGAGAGGAAAATGAGAGGCAAATAGCAAATAATGTAAATTGCAAGGAGATGAGAATTGTGATTAGGAACCTGGTATATGTTGAAGATCCTCCCCAGCAACGGCGCCAGAAATTCCTTTTGATGCGGCTTGAAGCTACGTCGGTATTTCCCCAAAGAGGAAGGGATGATACAGCACAGCGACGGTAGATATTTCCCTCAGTGATGAGACCAAGGTTATCGAACCAGTAGGAGAACCAAGCAACAACACATAAACGGCACCTCCACACAAATAACAACTACTCGCAACCCGACGTATTAAAGGGGTCGTCAATCCCTTTCGGGTAACGGTGCCAGAAATTGGCAAACGGATGTGAATAAATTGTAGTAGATTGATAGAACGAATGCCAAATAAAATAAATAAGAATAAATTGCAGCAAGGTATTTTTGTATTTTTGGTTTAGTAGATCTGAAAATAAACGGCAAATAAAAGGCAAATATTAAAGAAGAGACCCGGGGGTCGTAGGTTTCACTAGTGGCATCTCTCGAGAAAAATAACAAATGGTGGGAAAACAAATTACTGTTGGGCAATTGATAGAACTTCAAATAATCATGACAAGCAATGATCATTATATAGCCATCACGTCCAAGATTAGTAGACCGACTCCTGCCTGCATCTACTACTATTACTCCACACATCGACCGCTATCCAGCATGCATCTAGTGTATTAATTCATGGAGAAACGAAGTAATGCAATAAGAACGATGACATGATATAGACAAGATCTATCTATGTAGATATATACCCCATCATTTTATCCTTAGTAGCAACGATACATACGTGTCAGTTCCCCTTCTGTCACTAGGATCAAGCACCGTAAGATCGAACCCACTACAAAGCACCTCTTCCCATTGCAAGATAAATAGATCAAGTTGGCCAAACAAAACCCAAATATCGGAGAAGAAATATGAGGCTATAAGCATTCATGCATATAAGAGATCAAAGAAGATTCAAATAATTTTCATGGATAAAAAGATAGATCTGATCATAAACTCAAAGTTCATCCGATCCCAACAAACACACCGCAAGAAGAGTTACATCATATGGATCTCCAAGAGACCATTGTATAGAGAATCAAACGAGAGAGAGGAAGCCATCTAGCTACTAACTACGGACCCGAAGGTCTACAAAGAACTACTCACGCATCATCGGAGAGGCACCATTAGAAGGGGTGAACCCCTCCGTGATGGCGTCTAGATTGGATCTGGTGGTTTTGGACTCTGCGGCGGCTGGAATTGATTTTCATCGACTCCCCTAGGGTTCTGGAATATTGTGGTATTTATAGAGTAAAGAGGTGGTCCAAAGGGCACCGAGGTGAGCACAACCCACCAGGGCGCGCCTGGGCCTCCTGGCATGCCCTGGTGGGTTGTGCTCCCCTCGGAGCACCCCCCCCAGGCGATGCCTTGGCACATTGGGTGTCTTCTGGTCCATAAAAAATCTCCGTGAAGTTTCGTAGCATTTGGACTCCGTTTGGTATTGATTTCCTGCGATGTAAAAAACATGCAGAAAACAACAACTGGCACTTGGCACTATGTCAACAGGTTAGTACCAAAAAATGATATAAAATGACTATAAAACATTTGAGATTGATAATATAACAGCATGGAACAAAAAAAGATTTAGATACGTTGGAGGCGTATCACTCCCATACATTGTTCAGCTCAAACTGTTGAAGCTCTTCTTGCATAGCTTGAATCCATTCAGGTTCCATGAAGGCTTCATCAACTTTCTTGGGCTCAGATATAGATACAAATGCAAAATACCCACAGAAATTTGCTAGCTGTGTTGCTCGTGAACGAGGGAGTGGACCAGGTGCATTGATGCTATCAATTATCTTTTCAATCTGGACTTCATTTGCAACACGAGGATGAACTGGACGAAGATTTTACCCTTGCTGATCATTGTCTTCATCTTCAGCATTGGCTTCAGGCTGAGCAGTGTCTTCATGCTGATTAGGTGCAAAAATGATGATTTCCTCTTCAGCCTGTTCCTCGGTAGGTATGATTTCTCCAGTACCCATTAGCTTGATAGATTCACTTGGTGTAGCTTCATCTAGCACATTTGGCAGGTGCTCTCTTTGCGAGCCTTTAGTCTCATCGAACCACACATCCACAGTTTCAACCACTTTGTAGTGAAAGTGGTTGAAGACTCTGTAGGGGTGCGAATCCTTTACGTAACCAAGCATAAAACCTTCATGTGCTTTCGGTGTAAATTTTGAAGTGTGATGTGGATCCTTGATCCAGCACCTAGCACCAAAGACTCTGAAATAGCTGACATTTGGCTTCTTACAAGTCAGGAGCTCATATGATGTCTCCTTTAGGAACTTGTGAAGATAAACACGGTTGATGATGTGGCAAGCAGTATCAATGGCTTCAGGCCAGAATTTCCTTGGAGTCTTGTACTCATCAAGTGTCGTACGTGCCATCTCAATGAGGGTTCTATTCTTGCGCTCCAGAATGCCATTCTGCTGAGGTGTGTATGAAGCAGAGAACTCATGTGTGATGCCCAATGTATCAAGATGATAGAGGCGAGGGTGTCCCGATCTTTCGATGAGATGATAACTACCGATTTGGTGGAGTCGACTTTGATGATCCGACTACAAACGTGCACGACGTTGCGCCTTAGCAATCGCTAAAACAATCTCCTGAGGTTACTGACGATGCCGGAAGCACGATCAGCCTGACCACGAAGGTCTATTCTTGCAAGCAATCGAAGAACAAGCAAGAATATGATAAAGCAATCTGATATTGCGAATATATATGAAGTATTGATAATGGTGGGGATTCGTAAGCGGTCTTGGTCTAGTCGTTGGACACAAACGAAGTACACGAAGTTGCAATGGCTAACTTTTAACTAAACAAATCCCAAGGAAAAAGCTACTAGATGGATCTACTTATATAGGAGCAAGGGGTGGCGCCCAAGGAGGTGGGAGGACGTCCCAAGGCAGCCTAACACTAACCCTAGGTCGTACAAGGCCAATGGGCCCAAGTGGAGGTGACGTAACACCTTTGGACTTGTAGTTTGACTCGGATTCTGCTGCAGCATCAGATTGTATCGTCCATAACTCAACGCTCCGGGCGGATTTTAAGTTGATTCCAATTGGGTTGGAAAATGCACGAAATCTATTTTCCAACAAAAAGAATCAACCAATTTGGAGTCCGTATGAAAAAGTTATTGACGTTTTGAGTCAGGTATGTATGCATGCAGTCCGAATCTGAGTCGAACGTGAGAAACTTGGACTCTATCTTCTCTTGGGCCAAAAGTGACGTGAGAGAACTTTTTGAACAGCAGGTAAACATCTCTTTCTCCCTTATCTTCATATGTGGATTGTACAAATGTCCCATACACCTGCAATTAGACATGGCACAAAAGTTTGTGAAATATTTTTGTAGTGGATGACATAAATAAATTATTGCATAGTTTGCATTAGAAATCACCTCACAAATATACATGTATGCAATATTTTTGGTCGTATCCAAGGTAATCATGTCCTCATCATCCTCCCCTTCTTGAAAACAAAGCCGTCCTCGGCGTTGCTTAGTCTGAAATATGGCTAACAAAAGAGACAAGGTGTACATGTTGTATATGTATATGTCATCCATTTTTACTTCCCTTGATTTTTGTACATATGACACATGAATAGATGAGTAACTTGCATAGTTCATAAAATCTAAAGCCAAAACATTATCACAAGAAGTAGAAGGCATGAAAATATTACAAATCAGTTTGCACATGTAAGTGAAGCTCTTATTCATTTCAAAAGATTGACAATGTTCATCATTAAACCATCCCAACATTGGTGAATAAACCTTACTTGCATAAAGTTTACATGCTACAACATGCTTAAATAAGCAAACATGCAATAAGTCATTCGACACAGAATCATCACCAAGATTAGAGGTCATATCAAAATGATTAAACATTGATTCTTTTGCATCAATAGTTAATTCAATGGGTGCACTCAAAATTGTTGGTATTTCAGTTGTTTGATTACATGACGCATTCATGATAGTATCAAGATTCTCTAAAATAGGTGATGTGCTCAAATCACCAGTTAACTCAACACATGATGCATTCAAGTTAACTAGGGATGCATCATTCTCATGTGAAGTTATATCATTAGTACCTTTACTGATAGAGGCAAAGGTGTCCCAATGTTTCGATGAGATGGTGGCTATCGTTTCTGTGGGAGTCGACCTTGACGATCCGACTACGAACGTGCGAGACGTCGCGCCTTAGCAATCGCTAAACCAACTTCCGAGGGTTATTGACCACGCCGAGCACGATCAACGACCACGAGGGCCTGTTTCCTGCGAGCAAACGAAGAACAAGCAAGAAACTGAGATTGCAATCTGGATATTGCGAATATAAGATGAAAGCTTTATTGATCAAGGTGGGGTTCTGTGGCGCCTTTGTGCAGTCGTTGAACACAAACGGCAGCGAAGTTGCAGCTATGGCGAACTTTTAATCTAAACAAAACCCCAGGTCTAAGCGGTGCCCTAAGGGCTGTATATATGGAGGAAGAGGGGAATTTCGTGGCCCTTGGTGGAGGGTCCAAATCAACCCTAACTCTTGTTTCCCCACATACGGACTCTAAAACAGCCTATACATAAGTATTTCGAAATTACATGAGCCTGGCCCAATAATAAGGTGACGCAGCACCTAGAATAGCCTATAAACGAATATTATGAAGTGGCATCTTGTATATTTCGTCCAAGGCCTCATGCACTCATTAGGGTGGCTTCAAAGTCCTGGAATCATCACTTGTAACTCCGTTCTTGTTCCCCTATGCATGCCAACATCTCCATGCTTGAACTTGCTCCAAGGTTCATCTTTCTTGTCCATGGTAGGCCCTTCATTTGTAAGCAAAACAAATGTATCCAATTTAGGCAGCATCATATTCTCATGAACATTGGAATCGTTACCAAGAAGCGAAAGTACCGATAATTCAATTGGCGCGTGAGCTCTAGTAATTGGTCCAGTATGTATAGCAGCAGGGGCTGTGGGTGTAACAATGGTATTGATGTCCTCATCATCCTCCCCTTCTTGAAATGACGTCGTCCTCGACGGAAGCTCATCTTCCTCACCCAAATAAGGCTTCAAATCTGCAATGTTAAAAGTGGGACTAACCCCAAAATCTGCAGGCAGCTCAAGTTTATATGCATTATCATTTATTTTCTCTAACACCTTAAATGGACCATCAGCACGTGGCATTAGCTTTGATTTGCGCAAATTAGGAAACCTATCCTTACGCAAATGTAACCAAACAAGATCTCCAGGTGCAGAGACAACATGTTTTCTACCCTTATCTCCAGCAAGTTTATATTTAGCATTCATACGCTCAATGTTTTCCTTAGTTAACTCATGCATTTTTAAAATCAATTCAGCACGTTCTTTAGCATCAAAATTAACCTTCTCCAAAGATGGAAGAGGCAACAAATCAATAGGTGCACGAGGTAGGAAGCCATACACAATTTCAAAAGGGCACATCTTAGTAGTAGAACGCAATGAACGATTATAAGCAAATTCAATATGAGGCAAGCATTCTTCCCACATTTTCTTATTATTCTTCAAAACAGCCCTAAGCATAGTAGACAATGTTCTATTGACTACTTCAGTTTGTCCATCAGTTTGGGGGTGACAAGTAGTACTAAAAAGTAGTTTAGTCCCCAACTTAGCCCATAAACATCTTCAAAAGTGGCTAAGAAATTTAGTATCACGATCTGAAACAATAGTATTTGGTACACCATGCAAGCGAATAATTTCACGAAAGAACAAATCAGCAACATTAACAAAGATCATCGCTTTTATGACATGGTATAAAGTGTGCCATTTTGAGAATCTATCCACGACAACAAATATGCTATCCCTCCCCTTCTTCGTTCGAGGTAAACCTAAAACAAAGTCCATAGATATATCCTCCCAAGGAACACTAGGCACAGGCAAAGGCATATATAAACCATGAGGATTGAGTCGTGACTTAGCTTTTTGACATGTAGTGCAGCGAGCAACAAAGCGCTCAACATCCGTCTCATCTTTGGCCAAAAGAAATGTGTAGCAAGTATATCCTCCGTCTTCTTGGCGCCAAAGTGTCCCATTAAGCCTCCTCCATCGCCTCCTGCAACAACAAAAGACGAACAGAGCTAGCAGGAATGCATAGCTTGTTAGCACGGAACACAAAACCATCATTAATAACGAACTTGTTCCATGTTCTTCCTTCTTTACAATTCTGCATTACATCTTTAAAATCAGCATCATGCACATATTGATCTTTGATGGTCTCCAAACCAAATATTTTGAAGTCAAGTTGTGAAAGCATAGTATAGCGACGAGAAAGCATCAGCAATAACATTTTCTTTACCCTTCTTGTGTTTAATGACGTAAGGGAAAGTCTCAATGAATTCAACCCATTTAGCATGTCTACGATTCAGTTTAGCTTGACTTTTAATATGTTTCAAAGATTCATGATCAGAATGTATAACAAATTCTTTGGGCCATAAATAATGTTGCCATGTCTCTAAAGTCCGAACAAGAGCATATAATTCTTTGTCATAAGTAGAATAGTTCACACTAGGCCCACTCAATTTTTCAGAAAAGTATGCAACAGGTTTGCCATCTTGTAATAACACACCTCCTAATCCAATTCCACTAGCATCACATTCAAGCTCAAAAGTCTTATTAAAGTCAGGAAGTTGGAGTAAAGGAGCATGTGTCAACTTATCTTTCAATACCGTGAAGGCTTCTTCCTATGCGGTACCCCAAATAAAAGGCACATCCTTCTTTGTAAGCTCATTGAGAGGTGCAGCAATGGTGCTAAAGTCTCTCACAAAACGCCTATAGAAACCAGCGAGTCCAAGAAAACTCCTCACTTGTGTGACCGTTTTGGGCTGCGGCCAACTCTCAATAGCTTCAATCTTGGCTTTATCAACTTCAATTCCTGTGGAGTAACAACATAGCCAAGAAAAGATACTCGATTCGGTGCAAAAGGTGCACTTCCCAAGGTTACCAAACAAACGTGCATCATGTAGAGCATTAAAAACAGCACGTAAATGTTCCAAATGTTCTTCCAAAGATTTGCTATAAATCAGTATATCATCAAAGTAAACTACCACAAATCGTCCAATGAAAGCACGTAAAACTTCGTTCATTAATCTCATGAAAGTACTAGGTGCATTAGTGATGAGGACATCAATACCATTGTTACACCCACAGCCCCTGCTGCTATACATACTGGACCAATTACTCGAGCTCGCGCACGCCAATTGAATTATCAGGTACTTTCGTTTCTTGGTAACGATTCTAATGTTCAAGAGAATATGATGCTGCCTAAATTGGATACATTTGTTTTGTTTACAAATGAAGGGCCTACCATGGACAAGAAAGATGAACCTTGGAGCAAGTTCAAGCATGGAGATGTTGGCATGCATAAGGGGAACAAACGGAGTTACAAGTGATGATTCCAGGACTTTGAAGCCACCCTAATGAGTGCATGAGGCCTTGGACGAAATATACAAGATGCCACTTCATAATATTCGTCCATAGGCTATTTTAGGTGCTGCGTCACCTTATTATTGGGCCAGGCCCATGTAATTTCGAAATACTTAAGTATAGGCTGTTTTTAGAGTCCGTATGTGTGGGGAAACAAGAGTTAGGGTTGATTTCGGACGCCTCCACCAAGGGCCACGAAATTCCCCCCCTCTTCCTCCATATATACAGCCCTTAGGGCCCCGTTTAGACCTTGGGTTTTGTTTAGATTAAAAGTTCGCCATAGCTGCAACTTCGCGTACTTTGATAGAGGCAAAGGTGTCCCGTCTTTCGATGAGATGTTGGTTTTCGCTTTGGAGGAAGTCGACTTTGACGATCCGACTACGAACGTGCGAGGACGTCGCGCCTTAGCAATCGCTAAACCAACTCCGAGAGGTTATTGACCACGCCGGAGCACGATCAACCTGACCACGAGGGTCTGTTTCCTGCGAGCAAGCGAAGAACAAGCAAGAAACTGAGATTGCAATCTGGATATTGCGAATATAAGATGAAAGCTTTATTGATCAAGGTGGGATTTGTGGCGCCTTTGTGCAGTCGTTGAACACAAACGAAATGCAGCGAAGTTGCAGCTATGGCGAACTTTTAATCTAAACAAAACCCAAGGTCTAAACGGTGCCCTAAGGGCTGTATATATGGAGGAAGAGGGGGAATTTCATGGCCCTTGGTGGAGGGGTCCAAATCAACCCTAACTCTTGTTTCCCACACATACGGACTCTAAAAACAGCCTATGCTTAAGTATTTCGAAATTACATGGGCCTGGCCCACTAATAAGGTGACGCAGCACCTAGAATAGCCTCGGACGACATTTATGAAGTAGCATCTTGTATATTTCGTCCAAGGCTTCATGCATCCATTATGGTGGCTTCAAAGTCCTGAAATCATCACTTGTAACTCCGTTCTTGTTCCCTTGCGCATGGCATTATCTCCATGCTTGTTCTTGCTCCAATGTCCATCCTTCTCCAAGCTAGGGCCTTCATTTGTAAGCAAAACAAATGTATCCAATTTAGGCAGCATCCTATTCTCATGAACATTAGAATCATTACCAAGAAACGAAAGTACCGATAATTTAATTGGCGCATGTGAGCTCTAGTAATTGGTCCGGTATATGTAGCAGAGGGGCTGTGGGTGTAACAATGGTATTGATGTCCTCATCATCCTCCCTTCTTGAAATGAAGTCGTCCTCGACGGAAGCTCATATTCCTCACCCAAATAAGGCTTCAAATCTGCAATGTTAAAAGTGGGACTAACCCCAAAATCTGCAGGCAGCTCAAGTTTATATGCATTATCATTTATTTTCTCTAACACCTTAAATGGACCATCAACACGTGGCATTAGCTTTGATTTGCGCAAATTAGAAACCTATCCTTACATAAATGTAACCAAACAAGATCTCCGGTGCAAAGACAACATGTTTTCTACCCTTATCTCCAGCAAGTTTATATTTAGCATTCATCGCTCAATGTTTTCCTTAGTTATCTCATGCATTTTAAAATCAATTCAGCACGTTCTTTAGCATCAAAATTAACCTTCTCCGAAGATGGAAGAGGCAACAAATCAATAGGTGCACGAGGTAGGAAGCCATACACAATTTCAAAAGGGCACATCTTAGTTGTAGAATGCAATGAGCGATTATAAGAAAATTCAATATGAGGCAAGCATTCTTCCCACATTTTCTTATTATTCTTCAAAACAGCCCTAAGCATAGTAGACAATGTTCTATTGACTACTTCAGTTTGTCCATCAGTTTGGGGGTGACAAGTAGTACTAAAAAGCAGTTTAGTCCCCAACTTAGCCCATAAACATCTCCAAAAGTGGCTAAGAAATTTAGTATCACGATCTGAAACAATAGTATTTGGCACACCATGCAAGCGAATAATTTCACGAAAGAACAAATCAGCAACATTAACATCATCATCGCTTTTATGACATGGTATAAAGTGTGCCATTTTAGAGAATCTATCCACGACAACAAATATGCTATCCCTCCCCTTCTTTGTTCGAGGTAAACCTAAAACAAAGTCCATAGATATATCCTCCCAAGGAACACTAGGCACGAGCAAAGGCATATATAAACCATGAGGATTGAGTCGTGACTTAGCTTTTTGACATGTAGTGCAGCGAGCAACAAAGCGCTCAACATCCGTCTCATCTTTGGCCAAAAGAAATGTGTAGCAAGTATATCCTCCGTCTTCTTGGCGCCAAAGTGTCCCATTAATCCTCCTCCATCGCCTCCTGCAACAACAAAAGGCGAACAGAGCTAGCGAGGAATGCATAGCTTGTTAGCACGGAACACAAAACCATCATTAATAACGAACTTGTTCCATGTTCTTCCTTCTTTACAATTCTGCATTACATCTTTAAAATCAGCATCATGCACATATTGATCTTTGATGGTCTCCAAACCAAATATTTTGAAGTCAAGTTGTGAAAGCATAGTATAGCGACGAGACAAAGCATCAACAATAACATTTTCTTTACCCTTCTTGTGTTTAATGACATAAGGAAAGTCTCAATGAATTCAACCCATTTAGCATGTCTACGATTCAGTTTAGCTTGACTTTTAATATGTTTCAAAGATTCATGATCAGAATGTATAACAAATTCTTTGGGCCATAAATAATGTTGCCATGTCTCTAAAGTCCGAACAAGAGCATATAATTCTTTGTCATAAGTAGAATAGTTCAGACTAGGCCCACTCAATTTTTCAGGAAAGTATGCAACAGGTTTGCCATCTTGTAATAACACACCTCTAATCCAATTCCACTAGCATCACCTCAAGCTCAAAAGTCTTATTAAAGTCGGGAAGTTGGAGTAAAGGAGCATGTGTCAACTTATCTTTCAATACCGTGAAGGCTTCTTCACATGCGGTACCCCAAACAAAAGGCACATCCTTCTTTGTAAGCTCATTGAGAGGTGCAGCAATGGTGCTAAAGTCTCTCACAAAGCGCCTATAGAAACCAGCGAGTCCAAGAAAACTCCTCACTTGTGTGACCGTTTTGGGCTGCGGCCAACTCTCAATAGCTTCAATCTTGGCTTTATCAACTTCAATTCCACGTGGAGTAACAACATAGCCAAGAAAAGATACTCGGTCGGTGCAAAGGTGCACTTCCCAAGGTTACCAAACAAGCGTGCATCACGTAGAGCATTAAAAACAACACGTAAATGTTCCAAATGTTCTTCCAAAGATTTGCTATAAATCAGTATATCATCAAAGTAAACTACCACAAATCGTCCAATGAAAGCACGTAAAACTTCGTTCATTAATCTCATGAAAGTACTAGGTGCATTAGTTAACCCAAAAGGCATGACTAACCACTCATATAATCCAAACTTAGTTTTAAATGCTGTTTTCCATTCATCTCCCAATTTCATACGAATTTGATGGTATCCACTCATAAATCAACTTTGGAGAATATTGTAGAGCCACTCAATTCATCAAGCATATCATCTAGCCTAGGAATAGGATGGCGATAACGAATAGTAATATTATTAATGCCTCTACAATCAACACACATACTGTGACGTACCATCCTTTTTAGGCACTAGTATAATAGGAACATCACAAGGACTAAGAGATTCGCGTATATAACCTTTGTCGAGCAGCTCACATGCTTGACGCATAATCTCCTTCGTCTCCTCTGGATTGGTGCGGTATGGTGCGCGGTTGGGTAGCGATGCACCGGGAATTAAGTCAATTTGATGCTCAATCCCTCGAATAGGTGGTAATCCGGTGGCACGTCTTGTGGGAAGGCGTCGTGAACTCTGCAAAATGTTAGTGACAGTAGGGGCAAAGAGGAAGGCACGACCTCGAATGAAAATAATGCCTCTTTGCACACAAAAGCATAGCAAACATATTTGCTAGAATCTAGCTCATCAATATCAGATTTGGTGGCAAATAAACATGCACTTGTCGGTTTAATTTCAGAAGCAACATTAGATGGTTTATTATTAGGCTTCATTTGTTGCTCAAATTCTTTTGCCACAATCTGATTTTCACTCTTATTTTTCTCCTGTTTTGCTTTATTAGCTCTATTAATATCATCTTTCAAAATGGAATCAGGAGTCATAGGAAGCAAAGTAATATTTTTATCCTTGTGAACAAGAGTATCTTGATTGTTTCTACCATGGTGTACAGAATTTTATCAAATTGCCATGGTCTACCAAGTAATAAGGAACATGCTTGCATAGGTACCACATCACAATCAACATAATCAGCATATGTAGAGATACTAAAATGCACACGAACAGACGTGTTACCTTAACCTTGCGCTGTTGTTGAACCATTGGATGTAGTAAGGATGTGGATGTGGTCTTGTGGTGAGAAAGCTTCTCCACCATATCCATGCTAGCCAAGTTGTTGCAGCTCCCTCCATCTATGATGGCCTTGAATAGAACGTTCCTTCACAACTCCTTTGTATGGAACAAGTTATGCCTCTGATTTTGCTCACTTGTGTAACCTGCACACTCAAAACACGTTGAGCAACTAAACATTCATACCTGTCGGCATCTTCAAAGCAGCCATGTATTGCGTCTCAAGATCAGAATCATCTCCACCGTGTTCTTCATGTGTAATAAGAGCCAAAGTCTCTTCATCATAGTCACTAGCAGACTCATACCCACCATCCTCGTAGCAATCATCACTGCGCTGAGATTGGCATTCTCTCGCAAAATGTCCTCTTCCCTTACAACGACGACAAATAATATCACTTGTGTGCCTGTTGACGCCATGGAAGAAGAAGAGCTCTGTAGGAAGCCCAGGTGTACTCTTGGCGAGATAGTGGTGGTTGTGCTGCTTTCTTGTATCACGGTTGGAGGTGGCAGCCGGCGGAGGTGCGGTGTAGTAGAGCGTGTGGAAGTAGATGATGCACGTGGTGTCCATGATGAAGGTCGACCTGCGAGAAAAGTTAGTCGCGCCAAGGCACATCGATCCTGCACTTCACGTTCAGCTTTACAAGCAAGATGGAATAATCGAGTGATATTATTATAATCCTTATAGTCTAGAATGGTCTGAATCTCTCTATTTAATCCACCCGAAAACGTGCAAGCATAGCTTCATTCTCCTCAACAATACCACATCTAATCAAGCCGGTTTGTAATTCCGATAATATTCTTCTACGAATTTTTCCTTGTCTTAAGCGCTGCAATTTTGAAGTAATTCACGCTGATAATATGGTGGAACCAACGAGTACGCATAGCAGTTTTCAAAGCAGCCCAAGTAGCTGGAGCAGGATATAATCTACAATGTTCAGACCACCAAACACATGCAAAGCTTGTGAAAGCACAAACAGCAGCGGGAACACGTCTCTCCTCGGGATATTGTAAACATGTAAATCGTTGTTCAGTTTCTAACTCCCAAGTAAGATATATATCGGGAACATATCTACCCTCAAATGGTGGAATATTCAATTTCAGTTTAGGGAGATGGTCATGATCTCGTACTGAAGGGAGCCGAACATTGCCATTATTTGCATGTGGGCGACCGGTGGTTGTGGTGCTGGTGGTTGCACGTGGTTCGATGTTGATCAACCTCATCCTCATAAGCTCTCGGATAATCATCCTCCCCCTTGCAGCAGGAGCCCTGAAGTATCAACAATGACACCAGCAGCCTGGCCGGTGAAGAGGGACACGGAAGCTCGGCGGAGGGCTGTTTCGCGATGTGGAGGTAGTCCGTGTTGTTGTAGTAGAGGTGCGTTAGGTGCAGCCGGTGGTGGTGGTGGTAGACGCGAGCAATTCATTAAACTTGTTATCGAGCTTTGTTTGACGCCTTCTCAATGCCATCTATCTTCTCCATGGCCTCTTCAAATCTATTTAGCACATCGTCCACCTGCCCACTCATCATTTGTTGAAACTTATCATGTAGCGCTTTGTTTGTCATGTTCTCCCGGTCGGTCTCGTCGACTTGTGATCCTGCCATGGTTAGCGACAATAGAAACACACAAGAATATGATTGACGGACTACTAGGAAGTGGTGGTGGTGGTGTGGTGGACGATCACAAATCCGTCGAGGCAAATCTCAAATTCTTACCAGTTCTTACCCAGGTGAAAGCGGTGATCGGCAAGCGATGTAGTCAAAACTCTCAAAGCTTGGATAGAGCGATTACGGGGAGAGTCAACGCACGATGTAGATGTATGTGGAGCTGGGAAGGCTTATAATATGGTAGCAAAAAGGGTCAGCAATAATCAATTCAGAGATGCAAAGTTGAATAAGCGCTCAACAGCAGATCTTGTCTTTGGTCCTAGGCTAGACCATGCTAGAGGCGCGAGCCTAGAACACTAACAAAATCACGGCGCTGCTGCGTAAACAAGGGAAAAGCACACACTGGAAATTTTTGTTCGCTCTTTTTTTTGCGAAAAATCACTATAATGGCGAGTGTCTCAAAACTCTTCCAGTCAAACCGACAGGATGGGCACGAATTTTTTGACCAATTTTTTTTCGATTGCCGGACCCAAAAGCTGAAGCAGGTCAAAAAAACTTTCATAACGGCGATTGTCTCAATACGCTTATAAACACCTAAAAATAGGATAGCCAAAAATTTTTTTGACAAATACGTTTTGGAAAATTTTGGGCCTAAAGCGTCTGAGCATCTCGGTCATCACCATGTCAAGAGTCCGTTTGGCAAGTGACACGTCGACCTCTACTTCTCATACATAAAGGTGAATCTTCTCCTTTACGTGTTCATTTGACCCTTCGAGGATGGTATACTACTTGACACTCCACTCGAGGGCATGCATAGGTATGACCGGAGCTTCACGGACGACGAGGAGGAGTGCAAGCGCCAAGAACACCTACACCATCCACGAGGAAGCCTGGAAGAGAAGACGGAAAAAACGCGAGCTGCGGAGTCCCCAATGGCGGACGGCCGGAAGACTCGGACGTCCGACACCTCTCCGGCACCACGGACGACGAGCGCCCTCCGGACGTCCGACAAGTACCAGATCCGGACAACCGAAGCCTACGGACGACCAGCGATCCCTTTTAAAGCCAAATGAGCGGACGTCCGACCGCCTCCGGACGTCCGACCAAGACGCCCGAACGAATCTCACGGACGTCAAGACCTCCGGACGTCCGGACCATAAGTCGAGCCTCCGGACGACCGGTGACCTCCGGACGTCCGGCGCTTTGAAGTGTTGACTTTGTTTGGGGCCGTAGCCCTTGTACCCCTTCGCCCCTAGACTATATATACTCTTTCTTCCCCACCTTTCTAGGTTAGCTTTGGATTAGCTCATGTTTAGGTGAGAGAGCCTTTGCTCATCCACTTGGCTACTTCTCCTCGGAGATCGGGACCTCTGGAGAAGATCCCCAAGCGGATTCAAGACCCCTTCTAGGGTGGACCCATCAAGACCTCCTCTCGGAGAAGAACGGCTACTCGTGTATCCTTACCTTTGTTGTCCTTGAATCTTGTGCCACTCTATGTGTTTGATACTCTAGCACTTGTGTGATCGTTTTCTTGTCGGTTGAGTGATCTCTCTCGTTTACCCGTGTTTTCCCTCTTGTTCTTCCAGCGTGTTAAATGCGTGATTCACCGTAGGATCCGCTCCAACGTGAAAGATCACCCACGAGGGTTCCGCCCTACATCATATGGTATCATGAGCCACGTTGATCACGTTTTGGAGCCCCTACCCTCTTTTTCTAGCTTGATTTTGTTGTGTTCTTGCCTAAATCCGAAAATCCCCACCAAAATAGCCCCAATTTTTTTGTGATTTGTTAGTTTTGATGATGTTTTGTTGATTTTGATCCATGGATTTGCTTGGTTTCTAGTGGATCTAGCATTTCCCAAGTTTCCCCATCTTTCATCCACGAAATCTCTTCAATTTTGACCCCAAAATCCCAAAATTCCGCCCAAAATCGCGTCCGGATCTCAATTTTTGAGTTGACCCGACCCACCGGACGGCCGGAGTTTTCTGGACGTCCGGAGCCCTTGGAACGACCGGACGTCCGACCTTTTCCGGACGACCGAACCCCTAACCGAACTGGATTTACGGATGTCCGACCATTTCCGGACGTCCGTAACCTGTAAGTTTCAGATTTCGGCTGATTTTGTTTGGCCGTAACTAATTCATCGAACTCTGATTTTGGCGTTCTTTAGCTCGTTTTGAAGCTATTGACATCCCCTTCCCATAAAAAAGTTATTGACGCTTTTGAGTCAGTATGTCTCAGTAGCCTAATCTGAGTCCGTAACGTGAGAAACTTGGACTCTATCTTCTCTTGGGCCAAAAGTGACGGAGAGAACTTTTGAACAGCAGGTAAACATCTCTTTCTCCCTTATCTTCATATGTGGATTGTACAACATGTCCCATACACCTTAATTAGGGACATGGCACAAAAGTTTGTGAAATATTTTTGTAGTGGATGACATAAATAAATTATTGCATAGTTTGCATTTAGAAATCACCTCAATAAATATACATGTATGCATATTTTTGGTCGATCCAAGGTAATCATGTCCTCATCATCCTCCCCTTCTTGAAAACAAAGTCATTCCTCGGTGCTGCTTAGTCTGAAATATGGCTAACAAAAGAGACAAGGTGTACATGTTGTATATGTATATGTCATCCATTTTACTTCCTTGATTTTTGTACATATGACACATGAATAGATGAGTAATCATAGTTCATAAAATCTAAAGCCAAAACATTATCACTGGAAGTAGAAGGAAGGAAAATATTACAAATCAGTTTGCACATGTAAGTGAAGCTCTATTCATTTCAAAAAGATTGATAATGTTCATCATTAAACCATCTCAACATTGGTGAATAAACCTTACTTTGCATAAAGTTTACATGCTACAACATGCTTAAATAAGCAAACATGCAATAAGTCATTCGGCACGAATCATCACCAAGATTAGAGGTCATATCAAAATGATTAAACATTGATTCTTTTGCATCAATAGTTAATTCAATGGGTGCACTCAAAATTGTTGGTATTTCAGTTGTTTGATTACATGACGTATTCATGATAGTATCAAGATTCTCTAAAATAGGTGATGTGCTCAAATCACTCCAGAACTCAACACATGATGCATTCAAGTTAACTAGGGATGCATCATTCTCATGAAGTTATATCATTAGTACTTTTACCGATAGAGGCAAAGGTGTCCCAATGTTTCAATGAGATGGTGGCTATCGCTTCTCGTGGGAGTCGACCTTGACGATCCGACCACGAACGCGTATGAGACGTCAGCGCATTGTAGCAATCGCTAAACCAACTTCCGAGGGTTATTGACCACGCCGAGCACCCATCAACCCGACTACACGAGGGCCTGCTTCTCATGCGAGCAAACGAAGAACAAGCAAGAAACTGAGATTGCAATCTGATATTGCGAATATAAGATGAAAGCTTTATTGATCAAGGTGGGGTTCTCGTACGCTTTGTCCGGTCGCTGAACACAAACGAAGCACGCCAAGTTGCAAAGCTATGGCGAACTTTTAATCTAAACAAAACCCTGTGTCTAAATCGGTGTCCCTAAGGGCTGTATATATGAGGAAGAGGGGAATTTCGTGGCCTTGGTGGAGGGGTCCGAAATCAACCCTAACTCTTGTTTCCCCAACACATACGGACTCTAAAACAGCCTATACATAAGTATTTCGAAATTACATGAGCCTGGTCCAATAATAAAAGGTGACGAGCACCTAGAATAGCCTATAAACGAATATTATGAAGTGGCATCTTGTATATTTCGTCCAAGGCCTCATGCACTCATTAGGGTGGCTTCAAAGTCCCGGAATCATCACTTGTAACTCCGCTTTGTTCTTCTAAGCATGCCAACATCTCCATGCTTGAACTTGCTCCAAGGTTCATCTTTCTTGTCCATGGTAGGCCCTTCATTTGTAAGCAAAACAAATGTATCCAATTTAGGCAGCATCATATTCTCATGAACATTGGAATCGCTACCAAGAAACGAAAAGTACCTGATAATTCAATTGGGCGATGCGAAGCTCTAGTAATTGGTCCAAGATGTATAGCAGTTAGGGCTGTGGGTGTAACAATGGTATTGATGTCCTCATCATCCCCCTTCTTGAAATGACGTCGTCCTCGACTGAAGCTCATCTTCCTCACCCAAATAAGGCTTCAATCTGCAATGTTAAAAGTGGGACTAACCCCAAAATCTGCAGGCAGCTCAAGTTTATATGCATTATCATTTATTTTCTCTAACACCTTAAATGGACCATCAAGACGTGGTATTAGCTTTGATTTACGCAAATTAGGAAACCTATCATTACATAAATGTAACCAAACAAGATCTCCGGTGGAGACAACATGTTTTCTACCCTTATCTCCAGCAAGTTTATATTTAGCATTCATACGCTCAATGTTTTCCTTAGTTAACTCATGCATTTTAAAATCAATTCAGCACGTTCTTTAGCATCAAAATTAACCTTCTCCAAAGATGGAAGAGGCAACAAATCAATAGGTGCCACGAGGTAGGAAGCCATACACAATTTCAAAGGGCACATCTTAGTAGTAGAACGCAATGAACGATTATAAGCAAATTCAATATGAGGCAAGCATTCTTCCCACATTTTCTTATTATTCTTCAAAACAGCCCTAAGCATAGTAGACAATGTTCTATTGACTACTTCAGTTTATCCATCGCTTTGGGGTGACAAGTAGTACTAAAAAGTAGTTTAGTCCCCAACTTAGCCCATAAACATCTTCAAAAGTGGCTAAGAAATTTAGTATCACGATCTGAAACAATAGTATTTGGTACACCATGCAAGCGAATAATTTCACGAAAGAACAAATCAGCAACATTAACAAAGCATCATCGCTTTATGACATGGTATAAAGTGTGCCATTTTCGAGAATCTATCCACGACAACAAATATACTATCCTCCCTTCTTCGCTTCGAGGTAAACCTAAAACAAAGTCCATAGATATATCCTCCCAAGGACACTAGGCACAGGCAAAGGCATATAAACCATGAGGATTGAGTGCGTGACTTAGCTTTTTGACATGTAGTGCAGCGAGCAACAAAGCGCTCAACATCCGTCTCATCTTTGGCCAAAAAATGTGTAGCAAGTATATCCTCCGTCTTCTTGGCGCTAAAGTGTCCCATTAAGCCTCCTCCATGCGCCTCCTGCAACAACAAAAAGACTAACGAGCTAGCAGGAATGCATAGCTTGTTAGCACGAACACAAAACCATCATTAATAACGAACTTGTTCCATGTTCTTCCTTCTTTACAATTCTGCATTACATCTTTAAAATCAGCATCATGCACATATTGATCTTTGATGGTCTCCAAACCAAATATTTTGAAGTCAAGTTGTGAAAGCATAGTATAGCGACTAGAAAGCATCGACAATAACATTTTCTTTACCCTTCTTGTGTTTAATGACGTAAGGGAAAGTCTCAATGAATTCAACCCATTTAGCATGTCTACGATTCAGTTTAGCTTGACTTTTAATATGTTTCAAAGATTCATGATCAGAATGTATAACAAATTCTTTGGGCCATAAATAATGTTGCCATGTCTCTAAAGTCCGAACAAGAGCATATAATTCTTTGTCATAAGTAGAATAGTTCACACTAGGCCCACTCAATTTTTCAGAAAAGTATGCAACAGGTTTGCCATCTTGTAATAACACACCTCTAATCCAATTCCACTAGCATCACATTCAAGCTCAAAAGTCTTATTAAAGTCAGGAAGTTGGAGTAAAGGAGCATGTGTCAACTTATCTTTCAATACCGTGAAGGCTTCTTCTGTCAGCGGTACCCCAAATAAAAGGCACATCCTTCTTTGTAAGCTCATTGAGAGGTGCAGCAATGGTGCTAAAGTCTCTCACAAGCGCCTATAGAAACCAGCGAGTCCAAGAAAACTCCTCACTTGTGTGGACCGTTTTGGGCTGCGGCCAACTCTCAATAACTTCAATCTTGGCTTTATCAACTTCAATTCCTGTGGAGTAACAACATAGCCAAGAAAAGATACTCGGTCGGTGCAAAAGGTGCACTTCCCAAGGTTACCAAACAAGCGTGCATCATGTAGAGAGCATTAAAAACAGCACGTAAATGTTCAAATGTTCTTCCAAAGATTTGCTATAAATCAGTATATCATCAAAGTAAACTACCACAAATCGTCAATGAAAGCACGTAAAACTTAGTTCATTAATCTCATGAAAGTACTAGGTGCATTAGTGATGAGGACATCAATACCATTATTACACCACAGCCCCTGCTGCTATACATCTTGGACCAATTACTCGAGAACTCGCGCCGCCAATTGAATTATCGGTACTTTCGTTTCTTGGTAACGATTCTAATGTTCAAGAGAATATGATGCTGCCTAAATTGGATACATTTGTTTTGTTTACAAATGAAGGGCCTACCATGGACAAGAAAGATGAACCTTGGAGCAAGTTCAAGCATGGAGATGTTGGCATGCGCAAGGGAAGGAACAAACGGAGTTACAAGTGATGATTCAGGACTTTGAAGCCACCCTAATGAGTGCATGAGGCCTTGGACGAAATATACAGATGCCACTTCATAATATTAGTCCATAGGCTATTTTAGGTCTGCGTCACCTTATTATTAGGCAGAGCCCATGTAATTTCGAAAATACTTAAGTATAGGCTGTTTTAGAGTCGGTATGTGTGGGGAAACAAGAGTTAGGGTTGATTTGGACGCCTCCACCAAGGCCACGAAATTCCCCCTCTTCCTCCATATATACAGCCCTTAGGGCCCGTTTAGACCTTGGGTTTTGTTTAGATTAAAAAGTTAGCCATAGCTGCAACCCAGCGTGCTTTGATAGAGGCAAAGGTGTCAAGATCTTTCGATGAGATGTTGGTTTCGCTTTGGAGGAAGTCGACTTTGGCGATCCGACTACTGAACGTCTTGAGGACGTCGGCGCCTTAGCAATCGCTAAACCAACTCCGAGAGGTTATTGACCACGCGAGCACGATCAACCTGACCACGAGTGCATTTCCTGCGAGCAAGCGAAGAACAAGCAAGAAACTGAGATTGCAATCTGGATATTGCGAATATAAGATGAAAGCTTTATTGATCAAGGTGGGATTCTGTGGCGCTTTGTCTGGTCAAGTTGAACACAAGCGAATGCTTGAAGTTGCAGCTATGGCGAACTTTTAATCTAAACAAAACCCAAGGTCTAAACGGTGCCCTAAGGGCTGTATATATGGAGGAAGAGGGGAATTTCATGGCCCTTGGTGGAGGGTCCAAATCAACCCTAACTCTTGTTTCCCACACACACGGACTCTAAAACAGCCTATACTTAAGTATTTCGAAATTACATGGCCTGGCCCACTAATAAGGTGACGCAGCACCTAGAATAGCCTCTGGACGACATTTATGAAGTAGCATCTTGTATATTTCGTCCAAGGTCATGCATCCATTATGGTGGCTTCAAAGTCCTGAAATCATCACTTGTAACTCCGTTTTGTTCCTCTTATGCATGGCATTATCTCCATGCTTGTTCTTGCTCCAATGTCCATCCTTCTCCAAGCTAGGGCCTTCATTTGTAAGCAAAACAAATGTATCCAATTTAGGCAGCATCCTATTCTCATGAACATTAGAATCATTACCAAGAAACGAAAGTACTGATAATTTAATTGGCGGCATGAGCTCTAGTAATTGGTCCAAGATATGTAGCATGAGGGGTGGGTGTAACAATGGTATTGATGTCCTCATCATCCTCCCTTCTTGAAATGAAGTCGTCCTCGACGGAAGCTCATATTCCTCACCCAAATAAGGCTTCAAATCTGCAATGTTAAAAGTGGGACTAACCCCAAAATCTGCAGGCAGCTCAAGTTTATATGCATTATCATTTATTTTCTCTAACACCTTAAATGGACCATCAGACACGTGGCATTAGCTTTGATTTGCATAAATTAGGAAACCTATCCTTACATAAATGTAACCAAACAAGATCTCCAGTGCAAAGACAACATGTTTTCTACCCTTATCTCCAGCAAGTTTATATTTAGCATTCATACGCTCAATGTTTTCCTTAGTTATCTCATGCATTTTAAAATCAATTCAGCACGTTCTTTAGCATCAAAATTAACCTTCTCCGAAGATGGAAGAGGCAACAAATCAATAGGTGCACGAGGTAGGAAGCCATACACAATTTCAAAAGGGCACATCTTAGTTGTAGAATGCAATGAGCGATTATAAGAAAATTCAATATGAGGCAAGCATTCTTCCCACATTTTCTTATTATTCTTCAAAACAGCCCTAAGCATAGTAGACAATGTTCTATTGACTACTTCAGTTTATCCATCAGTTTGGGGTGACAAGTAGTACTAAAAAGCAGTTTAGTCCCCAACTTAGCCCATAAACATCTCCAAAAGTGGCTAAGAAATTTAGTATCACGATCTGAAACAATAGTATTTGGCACACCATGCAAGCGAATAATTTCACGAAAGAACAAATCAGCAACATTAACATCATCATCGCTTTTATGACATGGTATAAATTGTGCCATTTTGAGAATCTATCCACGACAACAAATATGCTATCCCTCCTTCTTTGTTCGAGGTAAACCTAAAACAAAGTCCATAGATATATCCTCCCAAGGAACACTAGGCACGAGCAAAGGCATATATAAACCATGAGGATTGAGTCGTGACTTAGCTTTTGACATGTAGTGCAGCGAGCAACAAAGCGCTCAACATCCGTCTCATCTTTGGCCAAAAGAAATGTGTAGCAAGTATATCCTCCGTCTTCTTGGCGCCAAAGTGTCCCATTAATCCTCCTCCATCGCCTCCTGCAACAACAAAAGGCGAACAGAGCTAGCAGGAATGCATAGCTTGTTACGGAACACAAAACCATCATTAATAACGAACTTGTTCCATGTTCTTCCTTCTTTACAATTCTGCATTACATCTTTAAAATCAGCATCATGCACATATTGATCTTTGATGGTCTCCAAACCAAATATTTTGAAGTCAAGTTGTGAAAGCATAGTATAGCGACGAGACAAAGCATCAACAATAACATTTTCTTTACCCTTCTTGTGTTTAATGACATAAGGGAAAGTCTCAATGAATTCAACCCATTTAGCATGTCTCGATTCAGTTTAGCTTGACTTTTAATATGTTTCAAAGATTCATGATCAGAATGTATAACAAATTCTTTGGGCCATAAATAATGTTGCCATGTCTCTAAAGTCCGAACAAGAGCATATAATTCTTTGTCATAAGTAGAATAGTTCAGACTAGGCCCACTCAATTTTTCAGGAAAGTATGCAACAGGTTTGCCATCTTGTAATAACACACCTCTAATCCAATTCCACTAGCATCACACTCAAGCTCAAAAGTCTTATTAAAGTCAGGAAGTTGGAGTAAAGGGCATGTGTCAACTTATCTTTCAATACCGTGAAGGCTTCTTCACATGCGGTACCCCAAACAAAAGGCACATCCTTCTTTGTAAGCTCATTGAGAGGTGCAGCAATGGTGCTAAAGTCTCTCACAAAGCGCCTATAGAAACCAGCGAGTCCAAGAAAACTCCTCACTTGTGTGACCGTTTTGGGCTGCGGCCAACTCTCAATAGCTTCAATCTTGGCTTTATCAACTTCAATTCCTGTGGAGTAACAACATAGCCAAGAAAAGATACTCGATTCGGTGCAAAGGTGCACTTCCCAAGGTTACCAAACAAGCGTGCATCACGTAGAGCATTAAAAACAACACGTAAATGTTCCAAATGTTCTTCCAAAGATTTGCTATAAATCAGTATATCATCAAAGTAAACTACCACAAATCGTCCAATGAAAGCACGTAAAACTTCGTTCATTAATCTCATGAAAGTACTAGGTGCATTAGTTAACCCAAAAGGCATGACTAACCACTCATATAATCCAAACTTAGTTTTAAATGCTGTTTTCCATTCATCTCCCAATTTCATACGAATTTGATGGTATCCACTCATAAATCAACTTTGGAGAATATTGTAGAGCCACTCAATTCATCAAGCATATCATCTAGCCTAGGAATAGGATGGCGATAACGAATAGTAATATTATTAATGCCTCTACAATCAACACACATCTGTGACGTACCATCCTTTTTAGGCACTAGTATAATAGGAACATCACAAGGACTAAGAGATTCGCGTATATAACCTTTGTCGAGCAGCTCTGTGCTTGACGCATAATCTCCTTCGTCTCCTCTGGATTAGTGCGGTATGGTGCGCGGTTGGGTAGCGATGCACCGGGAATTAAGTCAATTTGATGCTCAATCCCTCGAATAGGTGGTAATCCGGTGGCACGTCTTGTGGGAAGGCGTCAGTGAACTCTGCAAAATGTTAGTGACAGCGGGGGCAAAGAGGAAAACACGACCTCGAATGAAAATAATGCCTCTTTGCACACAAAAGCATAGCAAACATATTTGCTAGAATCTAGCTCATCAATATCAGATTTGGTGGCAAATAAACATGCACTTTTCGGTTTAATTTCAGAAGCAACATTAGATGGTTTATTATTAGGCTTCATTTGTTGCTCAAATTCTTTTGCCACAATCTGATTTTCACTCTTATTTTTCTCCTGTTTTGCTTTATTAGCTCTATTAATATCATCTTTCAAAATGGAATCGAGTCATAGGAAGCAAAGTAATATTTTTATCCTTGTGAACA
Organism: Aegilops longissima; assembly: GCA_021605205.1. Lineage (NCBI taxonomy): Eukaryota > Viridiplantae > Streptophyta > Magnoliopsida > Poales > Poaceae > Aegilops > Aegilops longissima. The sequence goes on along the minus strand of CM038676.1, from coordinate 234,948,260 downwards.
AGAGTATCTTGATTGTTTCTACCATGGTGTACAAATTTTATCAAATTGCCATGGTCTACCAAGTAATAAGGAACATGCTTGCATAGGTACCACATCACAATCAACATAATCAGCATATGTAGAGATACTAAAATGCACACGAGCGATGCGTGTTACCTTAACCTTGCCGCTGTTGTTGAACCATTGGATGTAGTAAGGATGTGGATGTGGTCTTGTGGTGAGTGAAAGCTTCTCCACCATATCCATGCTAGCCAAGTTGTTGCAGCTCCCTCCATCTATGATGGCCGAATAGAGCGTTCCTTCACAACTCCCTTTGTATGGAACAAGTTATGCCTCTGATTTTGCTCAGCTTGTGTAACCTGCACACTCAAAACACGTTGAGCAACTAAACATTCATACTGTCGGCATCTTCAGCAGCCATGTATTGCGTCTCAAGATCAGAATCATCTCCACGTGTTCTTCATGTGTAATAAGAGCCAAAGTCTCTTCATCATAGTCACTAGCAGACTCATACCCACCATCCTCGTAGCAATCATCACTGCGCTGAGATTGGCATTCTCTGCAAAATGTCCTCTTCCCTTACAGCGACGACAAATAATATCACTTGTGTGCCTGTTGACGCCATGGAAGAAGAAGAGCTCTGTGTAGGCCCAGCGGTGTACTCTTGGCGAGATAGTGGTGGTTGTGCACCTTTCTTGTATCACGGTTGGAGGTGGCAGCCGGCGGAGGTGCGGTGTAGTAGAGCGTGTGGAAGTAGATGATGCGTGGTGTCCATGATGAAGGTCGACCTGCGAGAAAAGTTAGTCGCGCCAAGGCCTGTCGATCCTGCACTTCACGTTCAGCTTTACAAGCAAGATGGAATAATCGGTGATATTATTATAATCCTTATAGTCTAGAATGGTCTGAATCTCTATTTAATCCACCGGAAAGCGTGCAAGCATAGCTTCATTCTCCTCAACAATACCACATCTAATCAAGCCAGTTTGTAATTCTGATAATATTCTTCTACCGAATTTTTCCTTGTCTTAAGCGCTGCAATTTTGAAGTAATTCACGCTGATAATATGGTGGAACCAGCGAGTACGCATAGCAGTTTTCAAAGCAGCCCAAGTAGCTGGAACAGGATATAATCTACAATGTTGGACCACCAAACACATGCAAAGCTTGTGAAAGCACAAACAAGCAGCAGGAACGTCTCTCCTCGGGATATTGTAAACATGTAAATCGTTGTTCAGTTTCTAACTCCCAAGTAAGATATATATCAGGAACATATCTACCCTCAAATGGTGGAATATTCAATTTCAGTTTAGGGAGATGGTCATGATCTCGCGTACTGAAGGGGAGCCCGAACATTGCCATTATTTGCATGTGGGCGACACGGTGGTTGTGGTCTTTGGTGGTTGCACGTAGTTCGATGTTGATCAACCTCATCCTCATAAGCTCTCAGATAATCATCCTCCCCCTTGTGGCAGCAGGAGCCACGAAGTATCAGCAGCCGACACCAAGAACTGGCAGGTGAAGAGGAACACAGGAAGCTTCGGCGGAGGGCTGTTTCGCGATGTGGAGGTAGTCCGTGTTGTTGTAGTAGAGGTGCGTTAGGTGCAGCCGGTGGTGGTGGTGGTGAGGCAGCGAGCAATTCATTAAACTTGTTATCGAGCTTTGTTTGACGCCTTCTCAATGCCATCTATCTTCTCCATGGCCTCTTCAAATCTATTTAGCACATCGTCCACCACCCACTCATCATTTGTTGAAACTTATCATGTAGCGCTTTGTTTGTCATGTTCTCCCAGTCAGTCTCGTCGACTTGTGATCCTGCCATGGTTAGCAGCAATAGAAACACACAAGAATATGATTGACGGACTACTAGGAAGTGGTGGTGGTGGTGTGGTGGACGATCACAAATCCGTCGAGCAAATCTCAAATTCTTACCAGTTCTTACCCGGCGGCGGTGATCGGCAACTGATGTAGTCAAAACTCTCAAAGCTTGGATAGAAGCGATTACGGGGAGAGTCAAGCATACGATGTAGATGTATGTGGAGCTGGGAAGGCTTATAATATGGTAGCAAAAGGGTCGCAATAATCAATTCGAGAGATGCAAAGTTGAATAAGCGCTCAACAGACAGTCTTGTGCTGGTCCTAGGCTAGACCATGCTAGAGGCGAGCCTAGAACACTAACAAAATCACGGCTGCTGCGTAAACAAGGGAAAAGCACACTCTGGAAATTTTTTGTTCGCTCTTTTTTTTTGAAAAATCACTATAATGGCGAGTGTCTCAAAACTCTTCCAGTCAAGCCCGGCAGGATGGGCACGAATTTTTGACCAATTTTTTTTATTGCCGGACCCAAAACTGAAGCGGGTCAAAAAAACTTTCATGTAGCCATTGTCTCAATCGCTTATAAACACCTAAAATAGGATAGCCAAAAATTTTTTTTGACAAATGCGTTTTCGGAAAATTTTGGGCCTAAAGCGATCTGAGCATCCACGGTCATCACCATGTCAAGAGTCCGTTTGGCAAGTGACACGTCGACCTCTACTTCTCATACATAAAGGTGAATCTTCTCCTTTACGTGTTCATTGACCCCTTGAGGATGGTATACTACTTGACACTCCACTCGAGGGCATGCATAGGTATGACCGGAGCTTCACGCAGACGACGAGGAGGAGTGCAAGCGCCAAGGAACACCTACACCATCCACGAGGAAGCACTGGAAGAGAAGAGCGGAAAAAAGCGGAGCTGCGGAGTCCCCAGCGGCAGACGGCCGGAAGACTCGGGACGTCAAACACCTCTCCAGCCACAGACGACCAAGCGCCCTCGGACGTCAAACAAGTACGAGATCCGGACAACGAAGCCTACCGGACGGCCGCGATCCCGCACCGACCAAATGAGCGGACGTCCGACCGCCTCCGGACGTCCGACCGGCCTTGCGCCGAACGAATCTCGGACGTCAAGAAGACCTCCGGACGTCCGGACCATGTCGAAACCTCCGGACGACCGGTGACCTCGGACGTCCGGCGCTGGTGTTGACTTTGTTTGGGGCCGTAGCCCTTGTACCCTCGCCCCTAGACTATATATACTCTTTCTTCCCCACCTTTCTAGGTTAGCTTTGGATTAGCTCATGTTTAGGTGAGAGAGCCTTTGCTCATCCACTTGGCTACTTCTCCTCGGAGATCAGGACCTCTGGAGAAGATCCCCAGCGGATTCAAGACCCCTTCTAGGGTGGACCCATCAAGACCTCCTCTCGGAGAAGAACGGCTACTCGTGTATCCTTACCTTTGTTGTCCTTGAATCTTGTGCCACTCTATGTGTTTGATACTCTAGCACTTGTGTGATCGTTTTCTTGTCGGTTGAGTGATCTCTCTCTCGTTTACCCCGTGTTTTCCCTCTTGTTCTTCCGCGTGTTCGTCGTGATTCACCGTAGGATCCGCTCCAACGTGAAAGATCACCCACGTAGGGTTCCGCCCTACATCATATGGTATCATGAGCCACGTTGATCACGTTTTGGAGCCCCTACCCCTCTTTTTCTAGCTTGATTTTGTTGTGTTCTTGCCTAAATCCGAAAATCCCCACCAAAAATAGCCCCAATTTTTTTTGTGATTTGTTAGTTTTGATGATGTTTTGTTGATTTTGATCCATGGATTTGCTTGGTTTCTAGTGGATCTAGCATTTCCCCAAGTTTCCCCATCTTTCATCCACGAAATCTCTTCAATTTTGACCCAAAATCCCAAAATTCCGCCCAAAATCGCGTCCGGATCTCAATTTTGAGTTGACCCCGACCCACGGACGACCGGAGTTTCTGGACGTCCGGAGCCCTTTGAACGACGGACGTCCGACCTTTTCGGACGACGGAACCCCTAACGAACTGGATTTACGGATGTCCGACCATTTCCGGACGTCCGTAACCTGTAATTTCAGATTTCGGCTGATTTTTGTTTGGCCGTAACTAATTCATCCGAACTCTGATTTTGGCGTTCTTTAGCTCGTTTTGAAGCTATTGACATCCCCCTTCCCATAAAAATACTACCACCACAATTTGACTCCATCAAATTTTTGAAAATTTAGCAAGTTTGCCTAGGGCTTCCACCACATCCTCCATAGCCACCACCGACTTCCGCAACCTAACCAATTTTGTTCCCTTTGCATTTGAGGTTGTTTGAGTTGTGATTCGAGTCTCCTAAGGTGTTTAGGCTACTTAGGGACGGTTGCATCTTCATCAAACACCACCACCACCATAACTTCCGCATAGGCTTGCCCACCATACTCTTCCGCCAACCCAACAACCCAATTTTGTTTGAGTTGTGGCTTGTGTCTCCTAGGGTGTTTGGCTGCTTAGGGACCGTGCTTCAACTCCGACCGTGTAGCCCATCATTCCACTTCCGCATTGCCAAGTGCAAACCACCACCGCATTCCCGCTACCACCATTTGACATTTGTCATTTGAGATTTTGAGTTCGCGGTTTTTCCGTTTCCTAAGGTGTTTCGGCTACTTAGGGACGAGTCTCCATCATCTTGGTATCTACATCAAGAACACCGCCACTCATCATCGCAAAGGACGGTAACCTCGACGACACCATTGTACATTCCCCTTGCAATTGCATTGATAACCCCTTATCCCATTTTGCGTTACTTGCCTATCGAGACTAGCCATTTGAGTATTGCCGACAACGTTACTTGTGCACATTAGTGATCACACCATCCATTGCATACATACCATATCATATTGGTATCATATCATCCATTGTGTCACAATATTGTTCCCGCATATACACAATTGCTATCTTGGTTTGTGCATTGTGCAAAGTGGCCATACATAGAAAAATAAATAAATAAAGCTTTTAAGCAAAAGAGAGTGAGCAAAGAGCTTGTAAGCAATAGCCATAGCATCAAATATATCATATGATATCATACTTGATCATCTTGGATCATTGTGTGAGAAACAGAACCATACATACATAGCATACTTGGGATATAAATTTATCCATTTTGCATCTTATAGGTTGTGCACAAGTGTAGTATCCGCCTATTGAGCAATCTGCTAGCGTCTCTCTTGAGTTGTGCAACACGAGCGTTTTGGTGGATTCCACATTTTGATCTCATTCCTTGGTTGCCGGCCCCATTTATCTATCCGTGTGTGTTTCCGTGTGCCTCATATTGCTATTGGTCTACTTGTTTCGCTTGCAATTTGTGTATCTCTTTCAACATTATTGACTCTTGCTAACATTTTGCATTAAATTTTGTGCCACTATCCTCACGAGCTCCTCCATAAGCTTTACTTGTGTAGGTGTGAGAACCGACAAGATTGGTACCAATAGTGCTATTTCATTGTCCGCATTTGAGTGAACTTGATTCATTTTCAACATCGGTCAAGGTACATTAGTATAAGTTCTTCTCTTTCTCCCACTCATATTTGCTCGAGTCTTGTGATGGATAGGCAAGGCATTTCACCTTGGTCTACAACAACAACAGCGAGTTCGATGCCACGAACAACAACTCCAACGCCAAGATGCAAGCTAAAATGGAGGAGATCAAATCCTCATCAAGTCCTACAAGCGATCTTCCTCATCTTGAGAAAGGCGCTCAAAGCACATCCTTCCGCGACCATCTCCGGCAACATCACATCGGCATCGACACCATCATCAACAAGAGCGTGAAGGTCAAGAGCTCAACATCAACAACCGCTCAACGACTTCACCATCTCCTTGGCATCTTAATAGCGACTTCAAGGCATCTTCGCCTTCGATATTGGCATCTTCGCCAACAAGCACCCCAACACTACGCTCAAGAGAAGCTCCCAAGCTCAAGTCCGCGACTTCCACGAGCTACTCGACCTCGACATCGACCATGAGATTCCTTTCTATGGGACTCAAGAACCGAGAGTACCTCGAGTGGGGCGTTTGATGGACGACTACCTCAAGCTACATCAAGTTCCTCCCGAAGATCAAGTGAAGTGCGCATACAAGAAACTTCCACGACTACGCCTCGACATGGTGGCTTCACACACCTTGAGTGCTACGAGATGAGTTGGCCCAAGATGAAGAGAGCTTTGCGCGAGAGTTCGTGCCTCCAACCTACGGAACAACCGGCGCCAATTGGAGAACACCATCCAAGGATCCAAGTCCATCGACAGCGTACTTCAAGGAGATGAAGATCGCCTTCTGACGAGCGGCGTGGGCGACCCCATGTCAATGAAGTTCCACTTCATGATGGGATTACACAACGACATCTCCAAGACCATCTTCCTCGAGAACTACAAGTCCATCGGCGACTACTACATTGGTGCTCTCAAGGCGGAACAAGAACTCATGAAGGCCAACTTCTCCACCCCAAGCAAACTTCGTGGAGACCAAGCTCTCGACAAGCATGAGGCTAGTACCACCACGATGTCCAAGCCGACAAGCTCCAAGGCGATGCTCCCAAGTGCGACTTCACGCCATCCCTCTTTGTGGCATTGATGATGCGAGTCTACCTTGACTCTTTTTCAAGATGGTGCGGCGACAAATCACGACTACGGAGACCTTCAAGGACCAAGCTTTGGAGGCAAGCGACAAGGTGGCGAGCAAGGATGATGCTTCCATCTTAGGAGGCGAGGCGATGATGTGCCATCTTGGCCTTCATCCACGGCGGCGACTACGAGGCGGTTGAACATGGGATTTTCCCTTCAACCACGGCGACATCCGATGACTTGGTGACTTGAGCCACCATAGTGAGAGTGAGAGTGACTTCACCACTAGCCCCATATATGTGTTGCCCCAATTCCCATGTGAGGAGAGCCACAACCCCACCACTTGAGTGAGATGGTGACTCCACCATACGTGAGTTTGAGTGCACCTATTTTGAGGAGTGAGTGAACCACCACATAGAGAGTGAGATAGTTGATAGGTCTCGTGAGGCCATTTGCATTTCTAACAACTTGACCTCTACCTCTATTGTGTCTTCTCATTTGGTGCTAGGTGCCAGTTATGATGACGCGCCGATTCTTGACGACTTCGTCCTCCCTTTGGACAAGACGATGGCCATGGTGGACTATGATGCACCCCCCACATGGTTCCATCAAGATGAAGATGACCACCACTTGGTCTTCCCCACCTCACCTACACCACTTGAGTGGAATGACAAAGGTAACAAAGGTGACGGTGATACTCTCGTCCCACTAGTGGACTATTTTGACATTGATTGCTTGCATGATGTTGATCACCCTATTGACATGCTTCATGCTAGTATGATTTCCCCATGTGATGATTTGCCCATTTATGATGAATATGATGATTCTCATGTGGAGTCTATTAGTTGTGATGCCATGTTACATAGGATTTCTTGTGACAATTCTTTAGGTCACATCATGTTTGCTAATCCGCTTGACTTGTCATATGCTATGCATGAGATCAACCATATGTCTTATTTGCAATCTCTTCATAGTGACTATGCATATGCCATTAAAATAAACCCAATTTGCACATATGGCATACATGACAAGCCCATGGTTATTGGCATTTGTTTTTCTTGTGATGATATTGATATGCTTCCTTTGCATCATTTATCTCATATGCCATGCCATGACCACCTAGCCGGATATGCATTGTTTTGGATGTTGTCCATTTTCTCCATGTGATGTTTCCGATATTGCTCATGAGGAGACCCCCATAGTTTCCTCATACATTTTAGGAGATTTTGATTCATCCCATTCATTGCATGATCCCAATACTTGTGTGCACCATATGCTCCCCATGAATAAACATGATATTGATGTGCCATATAATTGCATTCTCAATTTGTGTCCCCATCGTGTCATACATAATAACTATTCTTTCATGATGGATGACATGTTCTTATACCATGCATCAAATTTCTTTGGCGATGCTTATCTTGTGCTAACTCCGATCAGCGACCACGAAGGTCTATTCTTGCAAGCAATCGAAGAACAAGCAAGAATATGATAAAGCAATCTGATATTGCGAATATATATGAAGTATTGATAATGGTGGGGATTCGTAGCGGTCTTGGTCTAGTCGTTGGACACAAACGAAGTACGACGGTTGCAATGGCTAACTTTTAACTAAACAAATCCCAAGGAAAAAGCTACTAGATGGATCTACTTATATAGGAGCAAGGTGGCGCCCAAGGAGGTGGGAGGACGTCCCAAGGCAGCCTAACACTAACCCTAGGTCGCACAAGGCCAATGGGCCCAAGTGGAGTGACGTAACACCTTTGGACTTGTAGTTTGACTCGGATTCTGCTGCAAAGATCAGATTGTATCGTCCATAACTCAACGCTCCGGGCGGATTTTAAGTTGATTCAATTGGGTTGGAAAATGCACGAAATCTATTTTCCAACAAAAAAGAATCAACCAATTTGGAGTCCGTATGAAAAAGTTATTGACGTTTTGAGTCAGTATGTCTCATGCAGTCCGAATCTGAGTCGAACGTGAGAAACTTGGACTCTATCTTCTCTTGGGCCAAAAGTGACGTGAGAGAACTTTTTGAACAGCAGGTAAACATCTCTTTCTCCCTTATCTTCATATGTGGATTGTACAAATGTCCCATACACTGCAATTAGACATGGCACAAAAGTTTGTGAAATATTTTGTAGTGGATGACATAAATAAATTATTGCATAGTTTGCATTAGAAATCACCTCACAAATATACATGTATGCAATATTTTGGTCGTATCCAAGGTAATCATGTCCTCATCATCCTCCCTTCTTGAAAACAAAGCAGTCCTCGGCGCTGCTTAGTCCGAAATATGGCTAACAAAAGAGACAAGGTGTACATGTTGTATATGTATATGTCATCCATTTTACTTCCCTTGATTTTTGTACATATGACACATGAATAGATGAGTAACTTGTATAGTTCATAAAATCTAAAGCCAAAACATTATCACAAGAAGTAGAAGGCATGAAAATATTACAAATCAGTTTGCACATGTAAGTGAAGCTCTTATTCATTTCAAAAGATTGACAATGTTCATCATTAAACCATCCCAACATTGGTGAATAAACCTTACTTGCATAAAGTTTACATGCTACAACATGCTTAAATAAGCAAACATGCAATAAGTCATTCGACACAGAATCATCACCAAGATTAGAGGTCATATCAAAATGATTAAACATTGATTCTTTTGCATCAATAGTTAATTCAATGGGTGCACTCAAAATTGTTGGTATTTCAGTTGTTTGATTACATGACGCATTCATGATAGTATCAAGATTCTCTAAAATAGGTGATGTGCTCAAATCACCAATTAACTCAACACATGATGCATTCAAGTTAACTAGGGATGCATCATTCTCATGAAGTTATATCATTAGTACCTTTTCTTGATAGAGGCAAAGGTGTCCCAATGTTTCGATGAGATGGTGGCTATCGCTTCGTGGGAGTCGACCTTGACGATCCGACTCTGACGCGTCGAGACGTCGCGCCTATAGCAATCGCTAAACCAACTTCCGAGGGTTATTGACCACGCCGAGCACGATCAACCCGACCACGAGGGCCTGCTTCCTGCGAGCAAACGAAGAACAAGCAAGAAACTGAGATTGCAATCTGGATATTGCGAATATAAGATGAAAGCTTTATTGATCAAGGTGGGGTCTCTGTGGACGCCTTTGTCGGTCGCTGAACACAAACGAAATGCAGCGAAGTTGCAGCTATGGCGAACTTTTAATCTAAACAAAACCCTGTGTCTAAACGGTGCCCTAAGGGCTGTATATATGGAGGAAGAGGAATTTCGTGGCCCTTGGTGGAGGGGTCCAAATCAACCCTAACTCTTGTTTCCCCACACATACGGACTCTAAAACAGCCTATACATAAGTATTTCGAAATTACATGAGCCTGGCCCAATAATAAGGTGACGAGCACCTAGAATAGCCTATAAACTAATATTATGAAGTGGCATCTTGTATATTTCGTCCAAGGCCTCATGCACTCATTAGGGTGGCTTCAAAGTCCTGGAATCATCACTTGTAACTCCGTTTGTTCTCCTTATGCATGCCAACATCTCCATGCTTGAACTTGCTCCAAGGTTCATCTTTCTTGTCCATGGTAGGCCCTTCATTTGTAAGCAAAACAAATGTATCCAATTTAGGCAGCATCATATTCTCATGAACATTGGAATCGTTACCAAGAAACGAAAGTACGATAATTCAATTGGCGTGCATGAGCTCTAGTAATTGGTCCAAGATGTATAGCAGTGAGGCTGTGGGTGTAACAATGGTATTGATGTCCTCATCATCCTCCCTTCTTGAAATGACGTCGCCCTCGGCGGAAGCTCATCTTCCTCACCCAAATAAGGCTTCAAATCTGCAATGTTAAAAGTGGGACTAACCCCAAAATCTGCAGGCAGCTCAAGTTTATATGCATTATCATTTATTTTCTCTAACACCTTAAATGGACCATCAAGACGTGGCATTAGCTTTGATTTATGCAAATTAGAAACCTATCCTCACATAAATGTAACCAAACAAGATCTCCAGGTGCAGAGACAACATGTTTTCTACCCTTATCTCCGACAAGTTTATATTTAGCATTCATACGCTCAATGTTTTCCTTAGTTAACTCATGCATTTTTAAAATCAATTCAGCACGTTCTTTAGCATCAAAATTAACCTTCTCCAAAGATGGAAGAGGCAACAAATCAATAGGTGCCACGAGGTAGGAAGCCATACACAATTTCAAAGGGCACATCTTAGTAGTAGAACGCAATGAACGATTATAAGCAAATTCAATATGAGGCAAGCATTCTTCCCACATTTTCTTATTATTCTTCAAAACAGCCCTAAGCATAGTAGACAATGTTCTATTGACTACTTCAGTTTGTCCATCGGTTTGGGGGTGACAAGTAGTACTAAAAAGTAGTTTAGTCCCCAACTTAGCCCATAAACATCTTCAAAAGTGGCTAAGAAATTTAGTATCACGATCTGAAACAATAGTATTTGGTACACCATGCAAGCTTTAATAATTTCACTAAAGAACAAATCAGCAACATTAACAGCATCATCGCTTTTATGACATGGTATAAAGTGTGCCATTTTCGAGAATCTATCCACGACAACAAATATGCTATCCCTCCCTTCTTCGCTCGAGGTAAACCTAAAACAAAGTCCATAGATATATCCTCCCAAGGAACACTAGGCACAGTGCAAAGGCATATATAAACCATGAGGATTGAGTCGTGACTTAGCTTTTTGACATGTAGTGCAGCGAGCAACAAAACGCTCAACATCCCGCGTCTCATCTTTGGCCAAAAGAAATGTGTAGCAAGTATATCCTCCGCCTTCTTGACGCCAAAGTGTCCCATTAAGCCTCCTCCATGCGCCTCTGCAACAACAAAAGACGAACAGTAGCTAGGTAGAATGCATAGCTTGTTAGCACTAACACAAAACCATCATTAATAACGAACTTGTTCCATGTTCTTCCTTCTTTACAATTCTGCATTACATCTTTAAAATCAGCATCATGCACATATTGATCTTTGATGGTCTCCAAACCAAATATTTTGAAGTCAAGTTGTGAAAGCATAGTATAGCGACGCAGAAAGCATCAGCAATAACATTTTCTTTACCCTTCTTGTGTTTAATGACGTAAGGGAAAGTCTCAATGAATTCAACCCATTTAGCATGTCTACGATTCAGTTTAGCTTGACTTTTAATATGTTTCAAAGATTCATGATCGAATGTATAACAAATTCTTTGGGCCATAAATAATGTTGCCATGTCTCTAAAGTCCTAACAAGAGCATATAATTCTTTGTCATAAGTAGAATAGTTCACACTAGGCCCACTCAATTTTTCAGTAAAAGTATGCAACAGGTTTGCCATCTTGTAATAACACACCTCCTAATCCAATTCCACTAGCATCACATTCAAGCTCAAAAGTCTTATTAAAGTCAGGAAGTTGGAGTAAAGGAGCATGTGTCAACTTATCTTTCAATACCGTGAAGGCTTCTTCCCGTATGGTACCCCAAATAAAAGGCACATCCTTCTTTGTAAGCTCATTGAGAGGTGCAGCAATGGTGCTAAAGTCTCTCAAAACGCCTATAGAAACCAGCGAGTCCAAGAAAACTCCTCACTTGTGTGACTGTTTTGGGCTCGCGCCAACTCTCAATAGCTTCAATCTTGGCTTTATCAACTTCAATTCCTCGTGGAGTAACAACATAGCCAAGAAAAGATACTAGAATCGGTGCAAAAGGTGCACTTCCAAGGTTACCAAACAAACGTGCATCATGTAGAGCATTAAAACAGCACGTAAATGTTCCAAATGTTCTTCCAAAGATTTGCTATAAATCAGTATATCATCAAAGTAAACTACCACAAATCGCCCAATGAAAGCACGTAAAACTTCGGTTCATTAATCTCATGAAAGTACTAGGTGCATTAGTGATGAGGACATCAATACCATTGTTACACCCAGACCCTGCTGCTATACATCTTGGACCAATTACTCGAGCTCGCGCCGCATCAATTGAATTATCGTACTTTCGTTTCTTGGTAACGATTCTAATGTTCAAGAGAATATGATGCTGCCTAAATTGGATACATTTGTTTTGTTTACAAATGAAGGGCCTACCATGGACAAGAAAGATGAACCTTGGAGCAAGTTCAAGCATGGAGATGTTGGCATGCTTAAGAGGAACAAACGGAGTTACAAGTGATGATTCCAGGACTTTGAAGCCACCCTAATGAGTGCATGAGGCCTTGGACGAAATATACAAGATGCCACTTCATAATATTCGTCCATAGGCTATTTTAGGTGCTGCGTCACCTTATTATTGAGCCAGCCATGTAATTTCGAAATACTTAAGTATAGGCTGTTTTAGAGTCCGTATGTGTGGGGAAACAAGAGTTAGGGTTGATTTGGACGCCTCCACCAAGGGCCACGAAATTCCCCTCTTCCTCCATATACACCTTAGGGCCCGTTTAGACCTTGGTTTTGTTTAGATTAAAAGTTCGCCATAGCTGCAACTTGGCGCACTTTGATAGAGGCAAAGGTGTCCGTCTTCGATGAGATGTTGGTTTTCGCTTTGGAGAAGTCGACTTTGACGATCCGACTACTGAACGGCTTGAGGACGCCGCTACTTAGCAATCGCTAAACCAACTCCGAGAGGTTATTGACCACGCCGAGCACGATCAACCTGACCACGAGGGTCTGCTTCATGAGCAAACGAAGAACAAGCAAGAAACTGAGATTGCAATCTGGATATTGCGAATATAAGATGAAAGCTTTATTGATCAAGGTGGGATTCTCGTGACGCTTTGTCCTGGTCGTTGAACACAAACGAAGCACGAAGTTGCAGCTATGGCTAACTTTTAATCTAAACAAAACCCAAGGTCTAAACGGTGCCCTAAGGGCTGTATATATGGAGGAAGAGGGGGAATTTCATGGCCCTTGGTGGAGGGGTCCAAATCAACCCTAACTCTTGTTTCCCCCACATACGGACTCTAAAACAGCCTATGCTTAAGTATTTTGAAATTACATGGGCCTGGCCCACTAATAAGGTGACGTGAAGACCTAGAATAGCCTCGGGACGACATTTATGAAGTAGCATCTTGTATATTTCGTCCAAGGCTTCATGCATCCATTATGGTGGCTTCAAAGTCCTGAAATCATCACTTGTAACTCCGTTTGTTCCTCTTATGCATGGCATTATCTCCATGCTTGTTCTTGCTCCAATGTCCATCCTTCTCCAAGCTAGGGCCTTCATTTGTAAGCAAAACAAATGTATCCAATTTAGGCAGCATCATATTCTCATGAACATTAGAATCATTACCAAGAAACGAAAGTACCTGATAATTTAATTGGCGCGAGCTCTAGTAATTGGTCCAATATATGTAGCAGAGGGGCTGTGGGTGTAACAATGGTATTGATGTCCTCATCATCCTCCCTTCTTGAAATGAAGTCGCCCTCGACGAAGCTCATATTCCTCACCCAAATAAGGCTTCAAATCTGCAATGTTAAAAGTGGGACTAACCCCAAAATCTGCAGCAGCTCAAGTTTATATGCATTATCATTTATTTTCTCTAACACCTTAAATGGACCATCAAGACGTGGCATTAGCTTTGATTTGCAAATTAGGAAACCTATCTCACGCAAATGTAACCAAACAAGATCTCCAGTGCAAAGACAACATGTTTTCTACCCTTATCTCCAGCAAGTTTATATTTAGCATTCATACGCTCAATGTTTTCCTTAGTTATCTCATGCACTTTTAAAATCAATTCAGCACGTTCTTTAGCATCAAAATTAACCTTCTCCGAAGATGGAAGAGGCAACAAATCAATAGGTGCACGAGGTAGGAAGCCATACACAATTTCAAAAGGGCACATCTTAGTTGTAGAATGCAATGAACGATTATAAGAAAATTCAATATGAGGCAAGCATTCTTCCCACATTTTCTTATTATTCTTCAAAACAGCCCTAAGCATAGTAGACAATGTTCTATTGACTACTTCAGTTTGTCCATCAGTTTGGGGGTGACAAGTAGTACTAAAAAGCAGTTTAGTCCCCAACTTAGCCCATAAACATCTCCAAAAGTGGCTAAGAAATTTAGTATCACGATCTGAAACAATAGTATTTGGCACACCATGCAAGCTTAATAATTTCACGAAAGAACAAATCAGCAACATTAACATCATCATCGCTTTTATGACATGGTATAAAGTGTGCCATTTTCTAGAATCTATCCACGACAACAAATATGCTATCCTCCCTTCTTTGTTCGAGGTAAACCTAAAACAAAGTCCATAGATATATCCTCCCAAGGAACACTAGGCACAAGCAAAGGCATATATAAACCATGAGGATTGAGTCGTGACTTAGCTTTTTGACATGTAGTGCAGCGAGCAACAAAACGCTCAACATCCGCCTCATCTTTGGCCAAAAGAAATGTGTAGCAAGTATATCCTCCGCCTTCTTGACGCCAAAGTGTCCCATTAATCCTCCTCCATGCGCCTCCTGCAACAACAAAAGACGAACAGAGCTAGCGAGAATGCATAGCTTGTTAGCACGGAACACAAAACCATCATTAATAACTAACTTGTTCCATGTTCTTCCTTCTTTACAATTCTGCATTACATCTTTAAAATCAGCATCATGCACATATTGATCTTTGATGGTCTCCAAACCAAATATTTTGAAGTCAAGTTGTGAAAGCATAGTATAGTGACGAGACAAAGCATCAGAATAACATTTTCTTTACCCTTCTTGTGTTTAATGACATAAGGGAAAGTCTCAATGAATTCAACCCATTTAGCATGTCTACGATTCAGTTTAGCTTGACTTTTAATATGTTTCAAAGATTCATGATCAGAATGTATAACAAATTCTTTGGGCCATAAATAATGTTGCCATGTCTCTAAAGTCCGAACAAGAGCATATAATTCTTTGTCATAAGTAGAATAGTTCAGACTAGGCCCACTCAATTTTTCAGGAAAGTATGCAACAGGTTTGCCATCTTGTAATAACACACCTCCTAATCCAATTCCACTAGCATCACATTCAAGCTCAAAAGTCTTATTAAAGTCAGGAAGTTGGAGTAAAGGAGCATGTGTCAACTTATCTTTCAATACCGTGAAGGCTTCTTCCGTGCGGTACCCCAAACAAAAGGCACATCCTTCTTTGTAAGCTCATTGAGAGGTGCAGCAATGGTGCTAAAGTCTCTCACAAAACGCCTATAGAAACCAGCGAGTCCAAGAAAACTCCTCACTTGTGTGACCGCTTGGGCTGCGGCCAACTCTCAATAGCTTCAATCTTGGCTTTATCAACTTCAATTCCTCGTGGAGTAACAACATAGCCAAGAAAAGATACTGGTCGGTGCAAAAGGTGCACTTCCCAAGGTTACCAAACAAACGCATCACGAGAGCATTAAAACAGCACGAATGTTCCAAATGTTCTTCCAAAGATTTGCTATAAATCAGTATATCATCAAAGTAAACTACCACAAATCGTCCAATGAAAGCACACGAAACTTCGCTCATTAATCTCATGAAAGTACTAGGTGCATTAGTTAACCCAAAAGGCATGACTAGCCACTCATATAATCCAAACTTAGTTTTAAATGCTGTTTTCCATTCATCTCCCAATTTCATACGAATTTGATGGTATCCACTACGCAAATCAACTTTGGAGAATATTGTAGAGCCACTCAATTCATCAAGCATATCATCTAGCCTAGGAATAGGATGACGATAACGAATAGTAATATTATTAATGCCTCTACAATCAACACACATACGCCGACGCATCATCCTTTTTAGGCACTAGTATAATAGGAACATCACAAGGACTAAGAGATTCGCGATATAACCTTTGTCGAGCAGCTCACATGCTTGACGATAATCTCCTTCGCCTCCTCCGGATTGGTAACGGTATGGTGCGCGGTTGGTAGCGATGCACGGGAATTAAGTCAATTTGATGCTCAATCCTCGAATAGGTGGTAATCCCGTGGCACGCCTTGTGGGAAGACGTCGTGAACTCCCGCAAAATGTTAGTGATGTAGGGGCAAAGAGGAAGGCACGACCTCGAATGAAAATAATGCCTCTTTGCACACAAAAGCATAGCAAACATATTTGCTAGAATCTAGCTCATCAATATCAGATTTGGTGGCAAATAAACATGCACTTTTCGGTTTAATTTCAGAAGCAACATTAGATGGTTTATTATTAGGCTTCATTTGTTGCTCAAATTCTTTTGCCACAATCTGATTTTCACTCTTATTTTCTCCTGTTTTGCTTTATTAGCTCTATTAATATCATCTTTCAAAATGGAATCAGGAGTCATAGGAAGCAAAGTAATATTTTTATCCTTGTGAACAAGAGTATACTGATTGTTTCTACCATGGTGTACAGAATTTTTATCAAATTGCCATGGTCTACCAAGTAATAAGGAACATGCTTGCATAGGTACCACATCACAATCAACATAATCAGCATATGTAGAGATACTAAAATGCACACTAACAAGACGTGTTACCTTAACCTTGCCGCTGTTGTTGAACCATTGGATGTAGTAAGGATGTGGATGTGGTCTTGTGGAGAGAAAGCTTCTCCACCATATCCATGCTAGCTGTTGTTGCAGCTCCCTCCATCTATGATGACGCTAATAGAACGCTCCTTCACAACTCCCTTTGTATGGAACAAGTTATGCCTCTGATTTTGCTCACTTGTGTAACCTGCACACTCAAAACACGTTGAGCAACTAAACATTCATACCTCACAAGATCTTCAAGCAGCCATGTATTGCGCCTCAAGATCGTAATCATCTCCACCGTGTTCTTCATGTGTAATAAGAGCCAAAGTCTCTTCATCATAGTCACTAGCAGACTCATACCCACCATCCTCAAGAGCAATCATCACACGCTGAGATTGGCATTCTCTCAATAAAATGTCCTCTTCCCTTACAACGACGACAAATAATATCACTTGTGTGCCCTGTTGACGCCATGGAAGAAGAAGAGCTCTGTAGGCCCAAAGGTGTACTCTTGGCGATAGTGGTGGTTGTGCCTTTCTTGTATCACGGTTGAGGTGGCAGCCGACGGAGGTGCCGTGTAGTAGAACGTGGAAGTAGATGATGCACGTGGTGTCCATGATGAAGGTCGACCTGCAGAAAAGTTAGTCCGCGCCAAGGCCCTGCCGATCCTGCACTTCACGCTCAGCTTTACAAGCAAGATGGAATAATCGAGGATATATTATAATCCTTATAGTCTAGAATGGTCTGAATCTCTATTTAATCCACCCAGAAAACGTGCAAGCATAGCTTCATTCTCCTCAACAATACCACATCTAATCAAGCCAGTTTGTAATTCGATAATATTCTTCTACCGAATTTTTCCTTGTCTTAAGCGCTGCAATTTTTGAAGTAATTCACGCTGATAATATGGTGGAACCCAACGAGTACAAAGATAGCAGTTTTCAAAGCAGCCCAAGTAGCTGGAACAGGATATAATCTACAATGTTCGACCACCAAACACATGCAAAGCTTGTGAAAGCACAAACAGCAGCAGAACACGCTCTCCTCGGGATATTGTAAACATGTAAATCGTTGTTCAGTTTCTAACTCCCAAGTAAGATATATATCGTGAACATATCTACCCTCAAATGGTGGAATATTCAATTTCAGTTTAGGGAGATGGTCATGATCTCGCACTGAAGGGGAGCCCAACATTGCCATTATTTGCATGTGGACGACCTGGTGGTTGTGGTGCTGGTGGTTGCACGTAGTTCGATGTTGATCAACCTCATCCTCATAAGCTCTCAGATAATCATCCTCCCCGCAGCAGCAGGAGCCCTGTAGTATCAACAAGAAGACCAAGAGCCTGCCAGTGAAGAGGGACACGGAAGCTCGGCGGAGGGCTGTTTCACGATGTGGAGGTAGTCCGTGTTGTTGTAGTAGAGGTGCGTTAGGTGCAGCCGGTGGTGGTGGTGGTAGACGCGCGAGCAATTCATTAAACTTGTTATCGAGCTTTGTTTCAACGCCTTCTCAATGCCATCTATCTTCTCCATGGCCTCTTCAAATCTATTTAGCACATCGTCCACCGCCCACTCATCATTTGTTGAAACTTATCATGTAGCGCTTTGTTTGTCATGTTCTCCCGCCGGCCTCGTCGGCTTGTGATCCTGCCATGGTTAGCAGCAATAGAAACACACAAGAATATGATTGACAGACTACTAGGAAGTGGTGGTGGTGGTGTGGTGGATGTCACAAACCCACAGCAAATCTCAAATTCTTACCAGTTCTTACCAAAGAAGAAAGCGGTGATCGACAACCGATGTAGTCAAACTCTCAAAGCTTGATAGAGCGATTACTGTGGAGAGTCAAACGCACGATGTAGATGTATGTGGAGCTGGGAAGGCTTATAATATGGTAGCAAAAGGGTCAAGAATAATCAATTCAGAGATGCAAAGTTGAATAAACGCCAACGACGCAGATCAGGCTGGTCCTAGGCTAGACCATGCTAGAGACGCGAGCCTAGAACACTAACAAAATCACGGCACTGCACGTAAACAAGGGAAAAGCACACTGAAATTTTTGTTCGCTCTTTTTTTTTGCAAAAATCACTATAATGGCGAGTGTCTCAAAACTCTTCCAGTGTCAAACCGACAGATGGGCACGGAATTTTTGACCAATTTTTTTTCGAACGCCGGACCCAAACCGAAACGGGTCAAAAAACTTTTTCAGAATCTGCGATCGTCTCAATACGCTTATAAACACCTAAAAATAGGATAGCCAAAAATTTTTTTGACAAGTACGTTTTCGGAAAATTTTGGGCCTAAACTGATACAGAGCATCCTACGGTCATCACCATGTCAAGAGTCCGTTTGGCAAGTGACACGTGCGACCTCTACTTCTCATACATAAAGGTGAATCTTCTCCTTTACACGTGTTCATTTGACCCCTTCGAGGATGGTATACTACTTGACACTCCACCGAGGGCATGCATAGGTATGACCGAGCTTCACCGGACGACGAGGAGGAGTGCAAGCGCCAAGGAACACCTACACCATCCACGAGGAAGCTCGAAGAGAAGACGGAAAGACGGAGCTGCGGAGTCCTCAATGTCGGACGACCGAAGACTCCGGACGTCCGACACCTCTCCAAAGACACGGACGATCGACGCTCCGGACGTCCGACAAGTACCAGATCCGGACAACCGGGTTTCACGGACGACCGCGATCCCGCACTGGAAGCCAAATGAGCGGACGTCCGACCGCATTCCGGACGTCCGACCGACGACGCTCAACTGGATCCACGGACGTCCAAGACCTCCGGACGTCCGGATCATACAAATGAGCCTCCGGACGACCGGTGACCTCCGGACGTCCGACGCCTGGTGTTGACTTTGTTTGGGCCGTAGCCCTTGTACCCTTTCGCCCCTAGACTATATATACTCTTTCTTCCCCACCTTTCTAGGTTAGCTTTGGATTAGCTCATGTTTAGGTGAGAGAGCCTTTGCTCATCCACTTGGCTACTTCTCCTGGAGATCAGGACCTCTACGGAGAAGATCCCAAGCGGATTCAAGACCCCTTCTAGGGTGGACCCATCAAGACCTCCTCTCGGAGAAGAACGGCTACTCGTGTATCCTTACCTTTGTTGTCCTTGAATCTTGTGCCACTCTATGTGTTTGATACTCTAGCACTTGTGTGATCGCTTTCTTGTCTGCTGAGTGATCTCTCTCGTTTACCCCCTGTTTTCCTCTTGTTCTTCCGCTGTTCGCCGTGATTCACCGTGAGGATCCGCTCCAACGTGAAAGATCACCCACGAGGGTTCCGCCCTACATCATATGGTATCATGAGCCACGTTGATCACGCTTTGGAGCCCCTACCCTCTTTTCTAGCTTGATTTTGTTGTGTTCTTGCCTAAATCCGAAAATCCCCACCAAAAATAGCCCCAATTTTTTTGTGATTTGTTAGTTTTGATGATGTTTTGTTGATTTTGATCCATGGATTTGCTTGGTTTCTAGTGGATCTAGCATTTCCAAGTTTCCCATCTTTCATCCACGAAATCTCTTCAATTTTGACCCCAAAATCCCAAAATTCCGCCCAAAATCGCAAGGTCCGGATCTCAATTTTGAGTTGACCCCACCCACCGGACGATCGGAGTTTTACTTGACGTCCGGAGCCCCTGAACGACGGACGTCTGACCTTTTCCGGACGACCGAACCCCTAACCTGAACTGGATTTACGGATGTCCCACCATTTCCGGACGTCCGTAATCTGTAGTTTCAGATTTCGCTGATTTTGTTTCGCCAGAACTAATTCATCCGAACTCTGATTTTGACGCTCTTTAGCTCGTTTTGAAGCTATTGACATCCCCTTCCCATAAAAATACTACCACCACAATTTGACTCCATCAAATTTTTGAAAATTTGGCAAGTTTGCCTAGGGCTTCCACCACATCCTCCGTGATAGCCACCACCGACTTCCGCAACCTAACCAATTTTGTTCCCCTTTGCATTTGAGGTTGTTTGAGTTGTGATTCGAGTCTCCTAAGGTGTTTAGGCTACTTAGGACGGTTGCATCTTCATCAAACACCACCACCACCAGAACTTCCGCAAGATAGGCTTGCCCACCATACTCTTCCGCCAACCCAACTTAACCCAATTTTGTTTGAGTTGTGGCTTGTGTCTCCTAGGGTGTTTCTGCCACTTAGGACCGTGCTTCAACTCCGACACGTATAGCCCATCATTCCACTTCCGCATTGCCAAGTGCAAACCACCACCGCATTCCCGCTACCACCATTTGACATTTGTCATTTGAGATTTTGAGTTCGCGGTTTTCCGCTTCCTAAGGTGTTTCGCCACTTAGGGACGAGTCTCCATCATCTTGGTATCTACATCAAGAACACCGCCACTCATCATCGCAAGGACGGTAACCTCGACGACACCATTGTACATTCCCTTGCAATTGCATTGATAACCCTTATCCCATTTTATGTTATTTGCCTATCGAGACTAGCCATTTGAGTATTGCCGATAACGCTATTTGTGCACATTAGTGATCACACCATCCATTGCATACATACCATATCATATTGGTATCATATCATCCATTGTGTCACAATATTGTTCCCAAGATATACACAATTGCTATCTTGGTTTGTGCATTGTGCAAAGTGGCCATACATAGAAAAATAAATAAATAAAGCTTTTAAGCAAAAGAGAGTGAGCAAAGAGCTTGTAAGCAATAGCCATAGCATCAAATATATCATATGATATCATACTTGATCATCTTGGATCATTGTGTGAGAAACACCGGGAACCATACATACATAGCATACTTGGGATATAAATTTATCCATTTTGCATCTTATAGGTTGTGCACAAGTGTCGTATCCGCCTATTGAGCAATCCTGCTAGCGTCTCTCTTGAGTTGTGCAACACGAGCGTTTTGGTGGATTCCACATTTTGATCTCATTCCTTGGTTGCACGGCCCCATTTATCTATCCGTGTGTGTTTCCGCAGCCTCATATTGCTATTGGTCTACTTGTTTCGCTTATAATTTGTGTATCTCTTTCAACATTATTGACTCTTGCTAACATTTTGCATTAAATTTTGTGCCACTATCCTCACCGAGCTCCTCCATAAGCTTTACTTGTGTAGGTGTGAGAACCGACAAGGATTGGTACCAATAGTGCTATTTCATTGTCCGCATTTGAGTGAACTTGATTCATTTTCAACATCGGTCAAGGTACATTGGTATAAGTTCTTCTCTTTCTCCCACTCATATTTGCTCGAGTCTTGTGATGGATAGGCAAGGCATTTCACCTTCGGTCTACAACAACAACGACGAGTTCGATGCCACTAACAACAACTCCAACGCCAAGATGCAAGCTAAAATGGAGGAGATCAAATCCTCATCAAGTCCTACAAGCGATCTTCCTCATCTTCGAGAAGACGCCAAGAGCACATCCTTCCGCGCGACCATCTCCGCAACATCACATCGGCATCGACACCATCATCAACAAGAACGTGAAGGTCAAGAGCTCAACATCAACAACCGCTCAACGACTTCACCATCTCCCTTGGCATCTTCGCCAAGCGACTTCAAGGCATCTTCGCCCGATATTCGGCATCTTCGCCAACAAGCACCCCAACACTACGCCAAGAGAAGCTCCCAAGCTCAAGTCCGCGACTTCCACGAGCTACTACGACCTCGACATCGACCATGAGATTCCTTTCTATGGGACTCAAGAACCCGAGGAGTACCTCGAGTGGGAGCGCTTGATGGACGACTACCTCAAGCTACATCAAGTTCCTCCCAAGATCAAGTGAAGTGCGCCACAAGAAACTTCCACGACTACGCCTCGACATGGTGGCTTCACACACCTTCGGAGTGCTACGAGATGAGTTGGCCCAAGATGAAGAGAGCTTTGCGGCGAGAGTTCGTGCCTCCAACCTACACGGAACAACTTCGACGCCAATTGGAGAACACCATCCAAGGATCCAAGTCCATCGACGCGTACTTCAAGGAGATGAAGATCGCCTTGCGACGAGCCGGCGTGGACGACCCCATGTCAATGAAGTTCCACTTCATGATGGGATTGCACAACGACATCTCCAAGACCATCTTCCTCGAGAACTACAAGTCCATCGACGACTACTACATTGGTGCTCTCAAGGCGGAACAAGAACTCATGAAGGCCAACGCTTCTCCACCCCAAGCAAACTTCGTGGAGACCAAGCTCTACGACAAGCATGAGGCTAGTACCACCACGATGTCCAAGCCCGACAAGCTCCAAGACGATGCTCCCAAGTGCGATTTCACCGCCATCCCTCTTTGTGGCATTGATGATGCCGAGTCTACCTTGACTCTTTTTCAAGATGGTGCGGCGACAACGACTACGGAGACCTTCAAGGACCAAGCTTTGGAGGCAAGCGACAAGGTGGCGAGCAAGGATGATGCTTCCATCTTAGGAGGCGAGAGCGATGATGTGCCATCTTCGCCTTCATCCACGCATTTACTCTCACGAGACGGTTGAACATGGGATTTTCCTTCAACCACGGCGACATCCGATGACTTGAGTGACTTGAGCCACCATAGTGAGAGTGAGAGTGACTTCACCACTAGCCCCATATATGTGTTGCCCCAATTCCCATGTGAGGAGAGCCACAACCCCCACCACTTGAGTGAGATGAGTGACTCCACCATACGTGAGTTTGAGTGCACCTATTTTGAGGGAGTGAGTGAACCACCACATAGAGAGAGTGAGATAGTTGATAGGTCTCGTGAGGCCATTTGCATTTCTAACAACTTGACCTCTACCTCTATTGTGTCTTCTCATTTGGTGCTAGGTGCCAGTTATGATGACGCGCCGATTCTTGACGACTTCGTCCTCCCTTTGGACAAGACGATGGCCATGGTGGACTATGATGCACCCCCCACATGGTTCCATCAAGATGAAGATGACCACCACTTGGTCTTCCCCACCTCACCTACACCACTTGAGTGGAATGACAAAGGTAACAAAGGTGACGGTGATACTCTCGTCCCACTAGTGGACTATTTTGACATTGATTGCTTGCATGATGTTGATCACCCTATTGACATGCTTCATGCTAGTATGATTTCCCATGTGATGATTTGCCCATTTATGATGAATATGATGATTCTCATGTGGAGTCTATTAGTTGTGATGCCATGTTACATAGGATTTCTTGTGACAATTCTTTAGGTCACATCATGTTTGCTAATCCGCTTGACTTGTCATATGCTATGCATGAGATCAACCATATGTCTTATTTGCAATCTCTTCATAGTGACTATGCATATGCCATTAAAATAAACCCAATTTGCACATATGGCATACATGACAAGCCCATGGTTATTGGCATTTGTTTTTCTTGTGATGATATTGATATGCTTCCTTTGCATCATTTATCTCATATGCCATGCCATGACCACCTAGCTTCGGATATGCATTGTTTTGGATGTTGTCCATTTTCTCCATGTGATGTTTCCGATATTGCTCATGAGGAGACCCCATAGTTTCTCATACATTTTAGGAGATTTTGATTCATCCCATTCATTGCATGATCCCAATACTTGTGTGCACCATATGCTCCCCATGAATAAACATGATATTGATGTGCCATATAATTGCATTCTCAATTTGTGTCCCCATCGTGTCATACATAATAACTATTCTTTCATGATGGATGACATGTTCTTATACCATGCATCAAATTTCTTTGAGCGATGCTTATCTTGTGCTATATGCATTATCATTTATTTTCTCTAACACCTTAAATGGACCATCGGCCGTGGCATTAGCTTTGATTTGGCAAATGAAAACCTATCCTTCGCAAATGTAACCAAACAAGATCTCCGGTGCAAAGACAACATGTTTTCTACCCTTATCTCCAACAAGTTTATATTTAGCATTCATCGCTCAATGTTTTCCTTAGTTAACTCATGCATTTTTAAAATCAATTCAACGTTCCTTAGCATCAAAATTAACCTTCTCAGAAGATGGAAGGGCAACAAATCAATAGGTGCGGTGGAAGCCATACACAATTTCAAAGGGCACATCTTAGTAGTAGAATGCAATGAGCGATTATAAGAAAATTCAATATGAGGCAAGCATTCTTCCCACATTTTCTTATTATTCTTCAAAACAGCCCTAAGCATAGTAGACAATGTTCTATTGACTACTTGTTTATCCATCGGTTTGGGGGTGACAAGTAGTACTAAAAAGCAGTTTAGTCCCCAACAGCCCATAAACATCTCCAAAAGTGGCTAAGAAATTTAGTATCACGATCTGAAACAATAGTATTTGGCACACCATGCAAGCGAATAATTTCACGAAA
The DNA here is from genome assembly GCA_021605205.1 of Aegilops longissima. NCBI lineage: Eukaryota > Viridiplantae > Streptophyta > Magnoliopsida > Poales > Poaceae > Aegilops > Aegilops longissima. Next base: position 234,922,968 of record CM038676.1, on the reverse strand, counting down.
GAACAAATCAGCAACATTAACGACATCATCGCTTTTATGACATGGTATAAAGTGTGCCATTTTAGAAATCTATCCACGACAACAAATATATCCCTCCCTTCTTTGTTAGAGTAAACCTAAAACAAAGTCCATAGATATATCCTCCCAAGGAACACTAGGCACAGCAAAGGCATATATAAACCATGAGGATTGAGTCGTGACTTAGCTTTTTGACATGTAGTCAGCGAGCAACAAGCGCTCAACATCCCGTCTCATCTTTGGCCAAAAGAAATGTGTAAAGTATATCCTCCGTCTTCTTGGCCTAAAGTGTCCCATTAATCCTCCTCCATCGCCTCCTGCAACAACAAAAGACGACGAAGCTAGCGGAATGCATAGCTTGTAGAAACACAAAACCATCATTAATAACGAACTTGTTCCATGTTCTTCCTTCTTTACAATTCTGCATTACATCTTTAAAATCAGCATCATGCACATATTGATCTTTGATGGTCTCCAAACCAAATATTTTGAAGTCAAGTTGTGAAAGCATAGTATAGCTGACGGACAAAGCATAAATAACATTTTCTTTACCCTTCTTGTGTTTAATGACATAAGGGAAAGTCTCAATGAATTCAACCCATTTAGCATGTCTACGATTCAGTTTAGCTTGACTTTTAATATGTTTCAAGATTCATGATCAGAATGTATAACAAATTCTTTGGGCCATAAATAATGTTGCCATGTCTCTAAAGTCGAACAAGAGCATATAATTCTTTGTCATAAGTAGAATAGTTCAGACTAGGCCCTCAATTTTTAGAAAAGTATGCAACAGGTTTTCCATCTTGTAATGACACACCTCTAATCCAATTCCACTAGCATCACATTCAAGCTCAAAAGTTTTATTGAAGTCGGGAAGTTGGAGTAAAGGGCATGTCAACTTATCTTCAATACCGTGAAAGCTTCTTCCTGCGGTACCCCAAACAAAGGCACATCCTTCTTTGTAAGCTCATTGAGAGGTGCAGCAATGGTGCTAAAGTCTCTCTAGCGCCTATAGAAACCAGCGAGTCAAGAAAACTCCTCACTTGTGTGACCGTTTTGGCTCGGCCAACTCTCAATAGCTTCATTCTTGGCTTTATCAACTTCAATTCCTGCGAATAACAACATAGCCAAGAAAAGATTCCGTCGGTAAAGGTGCACTTCCC